>VZTN01003123.1:78141-116530 GCA_013400515.1 Erpornis zantholeuca | reverse complement strand
CTTCAGAACTGACTTTTTATCATGAGACCCTTTGGACCATGCAAAAAGAGGATTTATCACCAATCTACCTTACAAGTTTTTCAGTGCTCTGAAAATTATTTTTGAGGCATGGCTTCCTCACTTAGACAGAAAGTGGATGTTCTTCTAAGCTAGAATTCACATTCAATGTGATAAATACACTTTGTGCTGGCATTACGCCATTTTAACATGTGGGATGCAAGTGCTTTGCTGCTTAGGCAGACCACTGTGAAGAGGCTGATTCCCAGCCAGGGACACAGGAAAGCTGGTCTCAAAGGCTCTGTGCCTATACTTAGTGATGAATAGGAAATGAGATTCTCTAATCCATCCATCTCTGATTTGGGTTACTTTCTGTATTTCTAGTCACCTTGGGCATGTTTGAAGAGTGTTCATTATAGTGAAATGTCCCACTTGCACTGACCTGTATTACTTTGCAATAGAATTACAGCATTAGGGGTGCCTGGTTATGCTTCTTAACAAGTCTTCTCAGCCCATCTGAATTTCTGCAAGCTGATCAACTGGTCTGAAAGTCATGTTCATCAGTCTGTGACACAGCTTGTAGAGGACAGCAGCAGCAACTGTCAAATACTGGGATTATAGAAGTTTGTGGAACATTGGGGGATTTTTTCACTTCTCAAAGAGAGAATGAAAAAAACCTGTTAATCTCCTGTTTCTAATGTAGGCTGGTGCTGACATTCATTACTGAAATGAGCTAGAGACCCTCAGCAAATGCCACATGTGAGTGAAATGAGGCTTCCTCCTGGCCCCATAGCCTGCCCAAAGACACCCTTGCCAAAAGTGACCTAAAGAGCTGCTGGAAGAAAGGGAAAAGATATCTCTAACAGGAAAGTCTCTCGACTTAATAAACACCTCTGGTTAGGATAGAACACTGAGCCCTTTGTTACTTTTCTCTTGAAGATTCATGAGGAGACCTTACATACATAATAAATGTGAATCCTTTTACTAAAAGATACTGCAAATATTAAATATATTTGTATGGTAAAAGAAATAATGGCAAGCCATCAATACATATAATCTATTAATCTTGATTGCTCACATATCTGAAGTGCTTGCTTTTCCTTCTCCTGCCTTTGGTGCTAACATGTCTTTGTGCATTATTTCAGGTGACAGAGAATTACTATAATTCTAAAAATAATTTATTATCTCCCAAGAACAAAGGTCATTTTAATTTGGAACAAATAAATGTCAAATAGGGGATGATGTACAGGATAATAATTAATGGGCAGTCAGCCAGAGGAGATAGCTGTGATTACATTCAAGTTCAGGATGACAGAGGGACTAAAAAAAAGATGAAAATCTGAATGTTCTTAGGCAAGTTATCAGAGTTCATTTTGCTGCAGGATGTGCTGTTATCTGATCCCCTAATACTGCCTGTGCCCTGAGCTGATCTCATGAAAGAAGAACACCTGCAGGAAGAGGGGTCCTACAGAAGCCCCTCTTATCTGAGAGCCCAGCAACCACCAGGCTAGCTGTGTGGTACTGGAGGCTCATGCCCAGGGGAGCTGAAGAAGCTTCCAGCAGAAGAGAAGCTTCTCGGTGTCTGTGGAAGCAAATTCGTTAAGGACAGGAGCATGAAGTGCTCAAGAGGACCAGAGCTCTTCCCAGGACAAAACCTGCTGGATAGTGTGGGACACATAAACACACCCTTTACTTCCCCTGGGCTCCCTGGTTTTTAATCTGCGGCTTCACTCAGTTCACTAAGCTCACTAAGACACCCAGCTGTAGTTTCGGCAGACAGGTATTCAGGAGTCAGGGGAAGGCAAGGCTTCCTTGCAGTTGACAGTCTTTGATTAAGCCAAATAATTCTCTTGGATTCATTGACTGTGTGTGGATTCACTGACTGTGTGCTCAGTGCACGAGACTAAACCCAGACATTTTCAGTGCCACTTGGGATACCCCCAGGTGTTTGAGACACCTCACTGGACCTGCCTCCTTGTGACAGATACAGTAGAAGACCTTCATACCTTTGAATTCATCTTTGTAAAGCATAAATAATGTCAGGAAATAAGTTCCTGGTACCCAGGGCATAAAAAGCATTTAAAAAAAATATTAATTTTCTCTGTTGTACTATTCTCTTTTCCCCCTACTTCTGCACAAGTATCTAACATTTGTCAGTGTCACAGACTGTCTCCAGAATGAGACAGCTGATTTACCTAATTCAAAAAAGCAAATGTTATGTTGTATAGGCCTGTCAATACAGCTGTAATAGATGCCTACATCCTATTATTAGAGGTATAGAAGGTGATGGACTGGAAAATGCAGGCTGAGATAGGGCTTGCCCAGACATTTTGAGGCTTTGGGATCTGGGAAAAATGAGCAGTTATTTACTACATTACCTCACTATACAGAGAAATGCTGTTTGTGAGGCTCATCTGAACATCCAAGATTTCTCGCTATTTAAGGATGTTCTGGTCTGGATTTTCATTCAGCCCCATTCATAGCCACAACTTGAGTAACCTATTAATTTTAATGAGTAATTAGCAGAAAATAAACAAGACAAAAAAGTCATCTGTACACATGTAATAACAGGACATAATTCTTTAGGTACAGAAGAAGCTTTTCAGTAAAACTGACAACAAACTCACTTCCATATTCTGGAGGAAAATTAAGTATTTCTGGCTTAACTGAAGCAAAATCCAACTTTCTGAGAACTCGGTAAACACAGATTTTTTCCTTTTATTAGAAGTCTATATATTATGTGTTTGAACTATTCCCAGGACAACAGAACTCTGCACATGAATAAGTAGAAAACTGCAAATTGCTAAGCAGATGTTCTGCTGACCTCCTCCCACTGGAATCTGCTAGCTGAGCTGCTTGGCTTATTCTCTCTTTCAGCCATCAATAAATCAGCACATCAAGTAGGTGGCAACAGAGGAAACTTTTAACTAAGTAGGCAGAAATTTAATTGCAGAATTCCTAACAAAGTTGGGGTAGTTAAATGGAACCACAGGTAATGCAGAAGGATTGCAACTTAATCCCTAACAAGTTTTTATGATGTTCATCATTATTTCCTCGGCATTCAGCACTTGATAATACAACACTAGAAAAAAAGGATTGGGGATAAACAGGGTACAAATATCTTAATGCTGAAGTTCATTAGGCTGAGGAATAATGTTCTAGAGAAATAGTATAAGTTTTGTAATTTAATGACATAGAAATTGCCTAGACAGAACACCAGAGAAATGCAGACAATAATTGTAAGTTCCTTACCCTGGCACACCAAAAGAAAAGGAAACTTTCCACATGTATGAACATGATAATCTAGTAAATAATTTTAATCCCTAAATCCTATGATAGTCTTGTCAAGTAAAATAGTTGTCATTTAACCGTATGGCTAAAAGCTGTGTTGGATATGTGCCTATCTGATGTAATGAATATTCATTATGTAGCCCTAGAAAGTATTACAGTCTATCCTGCTTCTCTTCACTAATACTAAATAACCCCTGTAGTATCGTAAATGTGGAAGGGTTTTTGCTGCTTTGAGATTCATGCTAATTTGTGTCACACTATTGATTCAAACCATATCAGCAGTAAATCTTTTAAGTGTGCCCTGAGGTGACTAATCTGTTCTTGCATTGTATGTTAGGTCGTATAGCCCCAGAAGTGTTAAAACCACAAAACCACCACACTGAGATTCAGTGCTGCATAAAAAGTGATTTTGTAGTCTGAAGTAAAGCTGGCCAAGGCTTCTAATCATGAAGGCAGTGCTGAGGACCTATCACCTGGCACACAAGCAATCCTGAGAGGGTATATTTAACAGGTATCATATTTGCATACTTGTCAGTTGTTGCCCTTCTGCTTTGCTCATTGAGCTTCAGCTGACTTGGCACATCTGCTTTTCCTCTCACTATTCCTATTATTCATAAGGGCATCAAAGCTTGTGTTGCTGAGGAAGACTCAGTGGGAATATTTTCAAGGTGCTGAGTCTTAATAAAACATTTTTGAGAGTCCCAAAATTCCGTTAGTTGTTAATTTAGGAAGTTTTTATTATGAGTAAAGAGATTACAACTTGAAATTTGGTCTTTCAGTGTTAGACATTCAAGACTGAGAGTGTGTGCTGGAGGATGGTGAAGACAACCAGACCACCTTATTCAAAATGGTTTTCTTTCTCAGAGGAAGGATCTCTTTGTTGGTTTCAAGGGGGAAAATCATACCTATGACTCATCTGTGTCTTCTTCTATCCAAGGAATTCAGGCACCTCATTAAGAGGAAGAATTCTCATGTTGAGCAGGAAGCGATTTCACTCCTAGAAAATTTACTCTAAAAGTTGTTTTCTTGTCAATCTTTTATCTTCTTCAACAGGGTGTGGAAATAGCTCAGGACAGCACAAGAGATGGATTTTAAAGCCTGATGTTGCTATAGCTGCACACAAGCCATGAATTTTTTTAAACACTCCCTTTCAGTTAATTGAATTATGTACAGAGGCAAGTACATGGAATGTTGGTAAAAATGTCAGAACTTGACCTAAAATTAATTCTTGTATTATTGGCCATGAGATAATAAAAAGAGTTCCAGAGTTCTCTTGCAATGAATTGCTAGATATCTCTCACAATACAATTAACATCTTTCTTTTGATCATGCCAATTTTTCAAATCTGAATGTTTAGATTACTGACTTCAGGCTTGCAAATTCTGTGTCCTGAGGCATAGGTAAATGAGCAAACTGTTAATAAAAAGGCAATAAATCCTCTTTGCTGGGTGAACACTGCCTTTCTGTATATCCCTGAGCTGCAATATCAAGTCTCTTTCTCCCCTTCTGTTCTGAGCTCAGTATTTAACTAGCAGCCTGCTACAGACCTTTCTGTGGTGTGACATGAATTGGGGGGCACTGAAAAGTGATCAAACCTCTGTCTTGTCCTGTCTGCTTGGCCTCCTCTTTCCCCAGGAGGAACACCCAGGTGAATTGTTCCTCCATTCTTCCTCTGCATCGCCCCTCTGGTGATGAGGGGTGATGAGAATGAACCTCATCATGGTTTATAGAGAAAAGCATACAAGGATTAAGCAGAGGGTTGTACTCAGTACTAGAAGAAGTACTCCTGAGATTTATAGTGATGAAGGTTGGAAGAGACCACCCGATCCACTGTGATCTATTTCCTGAGCCAGGAGCTTTAATACTGTTACCTCCATACTAAGCTGGATGCCTTGGGCCTGATTAAACACTCTTTGAGAAGGGCACCTCTCCTTGGCTGCAAAAAATGAAGCGACAGAGAATTTATCATCTCCTTTGTACCTAGTGGCTGATCAGACTCCCTGTTAGAAGTTTGTGTATAATTTCTGGTTTGAATTTGGCTTCAGTTCCAGGCACTAGCTCTTGATATGCCTTTCTCTGCTACATTAAAGAGCCATTCAGTAACTGGTATTTACTCCCCATGAAGGTTCTTACATGCTATAATCAAGCTGTCTTCTGATCTGTTTGATAAGATAAACAGATTGAGCTCTCACTGTTCTCTCTTTTTATTTCCCCTTCCAGACATCAAAACATATCTCTGGCTTATTTCTATATCCTTTGTAGTATTTCAACATCCCTTTTAAAATGTTGACATCAGGACTGTATACATTATTCCATATCAGTCCCAATAATGTCACACAGAAAGAAAAGGCAATTTCCTCCTCCTACTCACTATTCTGTTGTTTATACTGACAAGAATTGAATTAGCACTTTTTGCCTCTGTATCATACAGGAGCTCCTGCTACTCCATTTCCTCTTAGAAGCCAATGCTATTTTCACTCAGTGCTTTCCAGGGTACAGAACTTTCTGCAAGAATTGTTTGCATTGCCTGCCTTAAAATGAGCGGTTTGGTTTGTCTAGGGTTTACCCAACCATACCAGTAGATGAACCTTTTTCTGGATTTAGCAGTCTTGTTATTCTTCTTCTTGTTATTCTTCTTGTTATTCTTGTTATTCATATATAATATGCAGTATTTAGTGCTGCATCACTAGGGATTTTGCATTATATTCCTAAAAAGGTGAGATTATTAAACACCTTGAAATTCCTCACCAACTCTACAGAAGATCCTAGAAGTAACCCTGTTAGATAAAGACCTCCAATGACAATTTTTTTGAGATCTTTGAGACAGACATTACGTTAAAGATTAAGTTACTCATTATTTACTTTATTGATACCCTAGAGAGCTCCTTTGTTCTTCACCATACTGTGTGATACTAAACTGAACAATTTGTGGAGGTCTGAATAATACCACGCCTGTTCAACTGCCACTGCCAGAAGAACTTGTAATTTCATAAAAAAATGAGGATGGGATTGTCTGAAAATCACTGTATCCTTAAGGTATATTGACTGTCATTAATTACCTACATTCACTGAGTACTTATTCTTAGGTCAGCTGGTCTGCTACTTTGCCTGTAGCAGATGTCCTTAAATGGCTGTACCACTTTAGGATCACCCCACTGGACTTTAGAATGTTGGTGCAGGGGAAGCACTTCCAGGGTCTTGCACACTTCAGCTGATATTGCAAGGTTTAGTGGGAAATTACTCTGCTTACAAATGTAAAATATGTTTATCACCTCTTCATTGCAAGTAATGTACAACTGACAGTTACAGGAATATATGTAATCTGCATTCATTAATGTCCCAATTTCAAAGGGATAGAGTTAATTTTCTTCCCAAAATCTGTGTTTTGGATTTATCATGAGGGCAATGTTGATAGCACACTGATGCTCTAGTTGTCACTAAGGATTTCTTACGTTAGGTCAAGGGCTTTTTCAGTGTCTCACACCCTGCCAGTCAGCAGGGGCACAAGAAGCTGTGCAGAAACATGGCCAGGACAGCTGACCCAAACTGGCCAAAGGGAATTGCATACCACAGAACATCTTGCCCAGTATATATATTGGGGGCAGTCCATCCACAGGGGCTGATCACTGCTGCCCGATGGGCTCAGCATTGGTCAGTGGCTGGTGAGCAATTGTACTGTGCATTGCTTGTTTCTCTTGGGTTTTAGTCTTTCTCTTTTTCCTTTCCATTAGTGTTGCCGTTGTTGTTATTAATAACATTAATATATTTTACCTTGTTTCAATTAATAAGCTGTTCTTAACTCAATGCACAGGTTTTACCTTTTTGTAATTCTCCTTCCATCCCACTGGGCAGGGAGGGAGAGTGAGTGAGCAGCTGTGTGACACTTAATTTCTGGCTGGAGTTAATTCACAATTAAACAAGGCAATGCAATACCCTTCAGCAACACACAATTCATAATTCTAAGACCTCACTCTGCTCTTTTGGAACAGAGTCTGTAAAACCTATTTTAGTATCTTTGCATTTTCAGCACCCTTATTAAAATTTCCATTTAGTATGTAATCTATACCAATGCCAGGGCTTCTTTTGTTCCAAAAATATCAGTTCCTTGATACTGTCCTCTAACTCAGAGAGACAGAGACTTTCCCCAATGCCTACCACTTTCTATTGGTTGCATATTCTTGCGAGGTATCTCCTGGTGTCTTTGTTTGAAAGACAGGTGTCTGCCTGCTAAGGAAGGCAGGAGCCTCCCTTGGAATGGAATGTCACCCCCTTCCCTCTGAACTATTGTCATTTTGAAATTAAGGGGCTTTCAGGCAATTATATGAGAAATAGGAATAACAATTCTTTACTAATATACATAACAAGGCAATAATACAGAAATACTGGCTTAGTGCGACAGAGTCAGGATACAACCTGACACCCTCCTGGGCAGGGTGGTGGCAGCAGTCTGCTTAAGTGGTGGCTGCAGTCCTCTTGAGGTGATAGATGTGGTTCTCTTGAAGCAGTGACCCTGTAGAAGGGTCTGGTCCTCCTCTGAAGGTCCACTAGTGGTTATGTCGCTCTTGTCCTCTGGGAATCCATGAGGTAAGGGCTGCTTGTGCTGTTCCAAAACTCAGATTGTATCCAGGTAGGAATGCTTGGTTCCTCCTCCTGGGCAGAGCATCTCACAAAGGGATGTAATTTTACAAGGGATGTGCCATGGAAGAGATAAAGAACCCTGCCTCACCTGGTTTTAACATTTGGTGATAAAATACATATTTTTGCTTGCATCTCACATTGTAACCTAAGACACCTGGTTTAGCAGTGACATGCATGAAAGCAAATTTCAGGACCCCACAGAACCTTGCAATTGGACCTATTCTTTGAAAAAGGTGATGAATGATGCACATCACCTTCAAATCATCATAATACTAGAAGTATAAGATAAGCACTAAAATCTGATACCTTTGTGTGTTTTGTGCAAGGAACCACAGCAAATGCTGGATATTTAACTTAGTTTACTGTCTCGTGACAGACTTTAGCTAGCCTGCAGCACATTGCCACACAGAGTTTTTAGCATATCACAGGAGCTTAAACAACTGACTTAGGAGTAGACATCTGAATTAAGTTGTTTTGGACAAGGACAGCTAAATTAATCTGTCTTGATTTTGAAGTGAATCCCAAGGTTCTGGTTCCATCATGACAACCTGGAACTGAGCCTTTTTATTTTCTTCTTTATTTCCTTATATTCATTTTAGAATGTTGTCTTCTCATACTGAGTTAATTGCCAAAATGGGCTAATCCTCTCAGGTAAAAGTGATCTTTGTAGTCCCTTAAAACTTTTCAGTCTTGTAGTGATGGTATGTATTTTTGCTTTCAGTTAAACCTCTCATTCTCAACATGTTTTGAAGCATTTGAATTCCTTACTTTTACACTCAAGAGTAAAGCACTGTTAATTTTACCCTTTCCATCTCTACTCAGCCATGCAGTAGCACTGCAGATGTTGAAGCAAGTCTCTTTCTTTAAAAATTTGGTTCTGCCTTTGTACCACAGCATCAGATGCAGCTCAGAAAAAGATGTCTATCATTAAAAGAGAAGTTCGGGCTTCAGTGCATGAGGCCACTGATTTAGTAAAGCTTTCTTCGACATGGTCTGACAATTCTTCAATTGTCAAACCATGATTTTCAAATTATCTCATATTACAACATGACTGAAGAAGGGTTAAATCCATGTCCATTTGATCTTCTTGATGCTGAAAACATCTTTTCAGTTTCTCATACCAGGCCTCAGTCTTATGTGTGACAATCTGCTAATAACCCATTAGACAGTGCACTTCTTCTCTCATCAGACCTCCTTTTTTGTGCTGTTTGTTCCCATTAGCAAGATAAGAAGAGTCGAGCTTTGTACTTGAAATGGCATGAAGTGTCCTGTGCAGCCACCCATATCTCCTGCAGATTTTGATCCCTGAGCCTTGAGACTGCCTTCATCCTCTTAGCTCCCAAATAAATTATATCTTCTGTATGGTGGGATATCTTGACCTAGACACCTCTGCTGAGCTACAAGAGTGGAGATATCCATATGAACTTTTTGTATTTGGGTCCTCTCAGCTCACAGGAGTGAGCTCTTGGAAATTTGGGATATGAGGCTGAAAATAAAGTTGGACAAAGAACAAGAATAAGCTGGGAATGTGATAACATGGGTTGTGAGCAAGACCTGGTTTTGCAATTAGTATCACTGTTGCTATTGAGGGTTGAAGGTTTTGTGATCAATCAAAATGTGTTGCATGTTTTGGTCGATCACGGGGATCATGATCATGATCAATACTGTCATCCCATGCAACATAGCCATGTGTAAAAGGAGGGCTGTCACCACCCAGACGAAAAGTAGACTTTCTTGTCATAAAACAAGGTGTAACCCTAACTTTTTATTTACAAGCAGATTGATTGGTCATGAACATTAAATATGACACGTGCACAGGAAAGAAATTTCAGCACAAAGCCCTGTAAGATGGCACCTGTTTCTAGCTCTCTACCTGTGGAAAATACACTTTGGCAATGTAACTTCTATTTTGGTCTTGAACAAAAACTGTGTATTTATTATTCCCTAATCCTGCATTCCTCAGAATCCATAGGACTAGTGATTGGCAGAGTTTAATCCATACTTTTGTGTTCATATTTCAGTTGTGCAGTTCTGAAATTCTATTTTAATTCTATGCCGTATTCACCAAGTAATTCTGCAGTAAAGTACAGGCAAATCTCTATTGAGGCCTATTTCCAGTGAACCTCACTAACCCAAATATTTATCCAGCAAATTCCTCTTGACCCTAATGGAGAAGTCTCTGTTTCTTTGTCCCTAGAAGACAAAATACAAGTCAGAAAATGCATTTGAGGCATAAAAAATTAATTGATCATAATAATTAAATGATTGCTTAAATAGATATATTTGGTCATTTGTTCTTAATTTCCGTTCTGCTATCTCCATAGTCATAAAAGAAGAATTGTCAGTGTAGTCATCTAATCTTCCTTGTTACATTGACAAAAATGGTGATTCTGAGGCTTCGCTTGGGTCTTGCTTGAATTTTGCTTCAAATGGCAAATTTACTTCATAACTAGGAGAGCTTCAAACTCCCTTTACCTTTATGACTGCAAAATAGGTTCTACATTCCCTGTAGAAATGGATGCTAATTAGGAGAACTTTTAACCTCCCAATTACACAGAACCAAAGTTTGCAGGCTTGCTGGAGGAAGCCCGCCCACGTGAGAAGACACTGATTAACACAAACTCTGTCAAGCGTTTTTAGTCTTTTATTCATTATTTGCAGGACTCTGGTAAGTCAGACCTTAAAATTTTCACTTTCCATTCCAGGGGGAAAACCAGACTGCATTTCTCACTGAGACTGAGAATAGTACTGATTTTTTCTCACTTGAGTCATAACATTCTTTGAGGATTAAAAATTAATGAAATTCAGATGGCCGCCACCATCATCATCAAACCAAGTTTTAAACCTACCACACTAGTGTTTATACATGCCTACAAGTGAGCCTCATCACAACTAATTTTCACAGATTTAAGGTTAATAATGAATGATTCAAAGGTGGCAATCATGACTTCTTACACCCCAGCCGTGGTTCTTGGGAGAAGGAAGGCACTCATTTTTCACCTTTCCTTCTTTTCTTCTATGATGGAAAAACTGTTGTTTCTCTTTAAGTCACCCCCTGCTCATTTTTTGTTATTTGCACTTACCTGTCTCTTTCTATCCTTCATCCAGACCTGCTGCCGTAACGCTTCTCAGGCAACATGAAATTGTGAAAAAGGGATTCATGCTGCTTCACACCTTTCAGCATAGTTTTTAAACAAGAGAAAAATCAAAACAAAAGCTCTTTTTCAAGTGAAAAAAGCTGAGTAAACTAATTACATTTCTTTCTTATCTTTTTATTGTTCATGCAGGTTCTTTCTCCTCTCTTAACTCTGTCTCTTGAATTTCTTCTTTCTATCTATAATAACTTATATTTAAAACTTAGGAAGACAAATTGCCCAAACTGTTGGGCTTGTTCATGGGAATGACTTTGCCAAAATAAACTATTTTTCAGCCTTTTCAGAATATAAATTATTCAAGCCATATTTCAAGGCCTGGCCAAAGTCCAGCAGGACGTTTATAAGAAAGTAGTCGGACATATCCTCTACTCTAAGTAAACTCCAGTAAAAAGAGAAAAAGAGAAGTAAAAGAGACATTTGAAGAAAAGGTACTTCCAGCAGCCTCTCTATCATCCTGCCTGAGATGATTTCCTTATGCCGTTCCCTCCCCAAATACTCATGGAGTGAAGACCTCCCCTTTCCAAACCCTTGAAGGTGGAAATACTGAAAAATCCACTCTTACTCCACAATGATATATTGGGTTAATCATGGTACAGTGACAAACTGTGACAGACACAAGCTCTTTGTCATAGCCCATTGCTATGTTGTAATATTTTCAACCTATTCTTAGGCTTCCTTGTGCTACTGACGCATTTTATTATAAACTCTTCCTTTTTTAAAATTTATACTGCAGTTCTGGCCTGAGTCATGGTGAGTGACACATGGTTCCAGGCTCTAACCTGAGAGAGTTTATAGTCTATGTGTGAAAGTATTTATACTCCAAGCTAAATATTTCAGTTGTAAATTCTCCCTCAGCATCCTTCAGGCACCAAATCTACACACAACTGTGTTCTTGCCACCACTGAAACCTTCTGCTGTGGCTGACAAGGACAGAAAGGGCTGAGGAATGAATAACCAGGATCTGGCTTAACAAATAGCACAGACATTAGACAAGGTCCCTGTCCCATCTCTCAGCAACTGAGAAGATGAAGCACATTGTCTCTGAGCACCCTTAGCAGGCAGAACTCCTACCACTCAAGTGTTTGAAGCTTTCCACAAACATGTGCAAGATGGCACAGACAAAACTAAGGAAAGTGCAACAGAATGTGCTGTGTAAACAGCAATTGCATGATCCTTTGAGAAGGCTTAGCAGAAGTCCATCTCATGCCTTTCACCTCTATCATAATGATGTCTATGAGGCAATGGTCCATGAGTTGTTTTGTGTTTTCCCTTCACTCATAATTTTGATCAATTGTAGCAGCTACCCATATCCCTCTAAAGAACTGATCTGGACCCTAAGAATCCTCTTCCCTGCTCCAGCATGAAAACACCACATTCAAAACACTTCAGTTTTTGATTTAAAGTTTTTCTAGCTCTTCTCCAGTGATCTGCATTCTCCTCAAACCCTTTCAGATCACAGAGAAGGTCTGAAACCACAAAACTTTGCCACTGAATTAAATATCTTCTCTCAGTCCTTCTGGGCATCTGTCATGTGTCTGAAATGTAATAGTGACTAGAGAATTTCTGAGTAAAGAGCCTAAGCTGAAAAGCCTCTTTATAGGAGTTTTCTTCCCTTCCGATCACATGGGGAAGCACCACAGTGCTCATAAAGCAAATACTCAATTTGCATTGCCATCCACAATACCAGTAATTAACTCACTGGCTAATTTGTTGTTAGCTGCAACTAATGGATTCAAGATGAAATTTATGCTTGTTTTATAATGAGTTGGACTTTGGTATACTTCCTTCTTGCACAGAATCTGAATAATTTTACACAAATGCTCATGTATATAAATTCCTTAAAGGGCAAAAATGAAATGTTGAATGCAGAGATATTCCCACCTTTCATAAAATCTGACATGTTTCTACTGCAGCTCAATTTTCAAGTTATAAGTATTATTGAATTTTATGGATCCTCTTTTCCTAGTCCAGTAGAAAATTCTGTTCAGCTTTGAAACACAGAAAGCAATGGAAGGGAACTCAGTTGCCATGAACAACCCAGAATTTGTCTCCTCTAATCAAAGAGCAAGAGTGGGTAGCAATATGAATTTTAGAGGTCAGTAATACTCTGGGTCAGGAAGGGACAAGACCTTCTGAACTTACAGGAGTATGCTCTTGATCCCACTTCTCACAGTATGACATTTACTGGAGCATTGATTTCCTCCTCTTTCCTATATACCCCTAAGATAATTTTACAAACAGCCACATAATTTGAGCAACCCCCCTCTGCCTGAGGTCAGAAGGAATCCAAGGGAGGCCTGAATTATTCCCAATGGTTTATGGATCCAATGGTTCAGATGTGCTCAGAAAACACAGAGAACAATTACGTTTGTGCCAGATTCTCGCATGCCATTGCAAGAGCCTGTCATGAGGTGTTTTCTCTTTAAATGCCACTTGTGCCTCACAAATTAATTAACAGAAAAATTTGCTTGCACTTCAGTTGTTCTCTTCTTTACGTAAGTGACCTTAGAGGGTTGCATAACCCAGAACAACACTGTGATTCACTGCAATGCTCTACCATATTTAGTCTTATTAGCAGCTATTTGAGAAACGCTGCTGCTCACTCTGGAGAGACATCATTTATAGTGCTATATAAAGGTCTCTATATTTTTCCCTCATGAAAAGGATTGCAGCAGCATTCTTATCTGTAATGCAATCCAGAATAGGAAAGACTCATTGATTTTTGAGGGGGCGTTTTCAATATGGTGACCTGTTCCGTACTTTCATTTGAAGTGTAATTATAGAACAAAATACTAGGATTGGAAGTGCGTGTTGTAGAGGAAAAAAATCAAATGCACATTTTTTCTTGACATTTACTGAGAAATAATCCTTGCCTGTTTTCTAAATGTTAATGAACAGCACACACAAGGAGAACCAGGGCATTTCTTCACAGAGTTAAATACCTACCACGCTTACACCAATTGCAATGACAGTATTCTGAAAAATAGGGCGAGGGCTGAATTTTTGCTCCTAATGTTAGCTCTTTTACTGGAGAGGAACAACTGTAAAGACAGATCTGCACTGCATGAGCATTTTAACATCAAAGTCAAGGAATAAATCCCTTGTCACTTTGTCCTCCTGCACTATGACTGTGATTTTCTGAATTTTTACAGAGCTAGTCCTAGTCTTGCTGGTGCAAATCAAAGAGGAAAAGAAAGCTTGGTGCTAGTGTTAGTATGTTTGTGAGAAAACCCATAATTTTTGCTGTTTTAACCTGTGCATTTTATAATTCCTTCTGTCTCCCAAAATTTGAGACAATTCATCAGATTTGACACACTGCCAATTTTAACAGGAAATTATTTTTCTTGGAAAAAATAAACCTTTGATTCTGGTTAATCTTCATTTTTTATTTATGGGGAATGCCCATTTCCTGCCCCATCAGAGCAAATCTCAACCAAGCTCTATAGACTTTATCAGAAGCAATATAATTTTCAAGCTGTGAGGAAAATCTTGAGAAGTGAAGAACAAATTTCATATACTTTCTACCAAAAGTAATATTCAAGGACATTCCCAGGAAGAAGCCAGCATCTTTGGATATTTGGATCTTTTAAACTTTTTTCTTTTCCTGGAGAAAATGAAAAAAGGTGGTGCCTATATTGCATATGTATCTATATTGGATTATTTTAAAATAAGTATTTTTATTCTTTATGATGAAGTTATGTCTTTTCTTCTGCTGTATATGATGTACATAAAAAGCCACAGGAATTGTGTGGTAGTTTTATGAAACTTTTAGAATGCAATACTTACATTTCACAATTATTAAATTTTTTGCATTTCCAGTGTCACTGTTGTTTTTCTGAGACTTCTGGAAGAAAGAAGCTAAAAGAAAGGGAATTTTTTTTTTTTTATAGCATAGAGGATAAATGAGGTGGATCAATTCCTAGCCATTTAAATTCAGGATTCATGTGCAGTAAAAGATTATGGCAACTCCAGAGTGAAGACTTCAACAGTACTGTCAATACCATGAAGATCAATGATGCCACTGTGTGACATGATAGAGAGATGTCAAATACTGCTGGAGGACACACATACAAATATATCTTGCCTTTTTTGGCCCCTCTATCTTCAGGGGGAATATGCTTCTCAAAAGCAGATACTCTCAGAGTATCAACAGGGCTGTCACTGTCGTGATCACAGCTTTACAGCCACCTCCACTGCAGCTATCACTCAGGAGAAGTTGCCATGTGTTTCCACCCATCAGACAACTACCAGATCTCATCTTCAGAGTGTCATGAGCTTCCTGCAGTCAGATTACAGTGTGATAGCAGGTCTAGATGAGTCAGCCCGGGGGCTATAGAGATCACAGATAGGATGGAACAGTGCTCAATCACAACCTTTCAGATCAGAGTCCTGTGGAGAAACTTGGATTTGTTGTAACAGCTGCCATCTGTGAGCATGTTGATTCTGTTCAGAGTCCAACACCCCCTCCATCACAGTTTCTTGTGCTGTCTGTCTGAAGTGGAGACAGAAACACCAGGGGATCAAGCAAACAGGACTGGACCTAAGGAAGTTCTTTATTACTAGGAAGGTATCACAGAGCTGGAACAGATCCCTGAAGCAATTGTACAAATTCCGCCCTTGGAGGTTTTTGTTATTTGTCTTGACGAAGCCAGAAATGCTAATTCTGAATTGGTGTCCATCCTTTTTTTCAGTGGAAGGCAGGGCTATATGATCTCCTGAGGTCACTTCCATTTCTAAGCTTTTGCAAAATATACCTTAGGTCCTGGAGGTAGCCAACAGATCTCTTCAAACTCTCTAATTTATAATGGAATTTAAATTATTTCAAGAGCTGATCACAGGTTGCCCATCCAAGCCTCACAACACTGGGCTAATGCTTTCAGGTAAAGAACAGGGATCATGTCAGATTGCTCTGTGATTTTGGTGATGAACTTCTCTTTGCCCAATGCTGTGATTACTTTATTTCAGCAAGGGTTTACAACTGCTTTCTTCTTGCTGCAGGTCTGCTGGTTTAGCAAAAACTTCTGTTGAATTTCACTGTTAATTCAGTCCCCTTTCCCACTGTCCCTTAGACCTGCATATCAGATGGAACAATCTATAAAGACAGTGGAAAAGAAAATGACTGTGGGGTTGTAAAGAAAAGGTAGCTAGGACAGCAAGTTGTAAACACACACATTTAACTGAGCTGAAAGAGTAGTTACCAGTGCCTTTTTGTCATGCTGAAAAGGATGGAGCCCTGCAGAAACCTACTCCACTGATTATGTATTTTTTTGTGGACTGTTAATGAACTGAAAGTATATATATAAATTTGCAGATAACATTAAGGAGAAAAGTGTATAAGCGCTCTGGAGGACAGGATCAAAATTTAAATTAATCTGCATAGACTGAAAAAAACTCCAAAGCATGAAATCTGAAGGGTAGTATTCTGCAAAGAGAAGAGCAAAGTGGTCCACTAAGGAAGACACTAAATGAATGAGTCCAAAATGGGAAATGATGCAGCAGGGAGAAGTACTACAGAGCATAATAGATAAGTAAGAAAATAAGAGTCAGTTGTGTGAACCTGCAGGGTAGAAAAGACTTGTAGAAAAGACTATGTTTTTATTGACAGGGGAGTCACACATGAGACACAGGAAGAAATTATTCTGCTCTATTTGTAACAGAGTGAGCCACAGCTGGAATAGTGTGTTCAGTGGTGATCCTTGTACACTGAAGAAATGTAAAACTATTTGGGCCTGCAAGAGGGATAAGACACTTAGAAAATATGGTTTAGGAGGAAGGAATTGTGTTTGTTGTAGGAATTTTTGATTATGCAAAGGATTGCTGTAGGGATGGTGATGATTCACTTTACTGTTTGCAATGTCTCAACCAAAAAGCTATTGAAAAAGATTTAAGATCTGATTTCTCCCAAAAACAGAAGGATGGACTGCATGACATCTTTGATTTCCCTCCTCTACTCTTCCAGGACACGATGAGTCGGACACACAACTGCATTATGTTCTAAGGAGTTACCTTGCTAATCCTCTTGGAAATCTCTTAGCCAGTTTTGTGGATAATTGTGTGAGAGCAGTGTGAATGAAGCAATTAAAACTGAGAACCAGAGGGCAAAGAAATATTGCCAGAAATTCCTGCTCAGATCAATTCTACTGGCTCTGTTTAAATCCTTCTTCATCTGACACCTTGCACCAATACCCTGTGTCATCCCCAGGACACATATGTATTTCTGGTAACTGCTTCATTCAGGCTCTCCAACTCCCTTCTCCTCACACAAGAAGCATGTCCTGCCACACAGGTCCTGATATTCCCCCTACAGAATTCTTTTGAAGAACCTAAAGTGGCCTCAGAAAAGTGGTGTATTCTTGGAAAAAGGTTTTCACCTTTTTGAATAAGACTTTATTGCTGGGTAGCCATGGGAACATGGCTTTCTTCTACTCCAAGTCTGTATAAATGTACATCTCATTGTTCTAGCTCATGGGCAATGAGCTATGATTTGAGAGGTAGCACAGAGGGTGAGAAACCTCTGGAAAAACCTTTTTACAGAAAAGATGTAATCTTAATACTTGCACAAACTTCATTGCTGTGTTTTTTCAGCAGAGATTTTATTATGTTTTATATTTTCAGTACTTGTCTTAAAATTTCCCCCACCCCATGAGGAAGAAAAGCATTATATCTTTCTGCAGATTGGGATTAGGGTTGGAAAACTGAGCAATGTCCATGACTCAGAAAAGGATGACAAGTCTCTCCAGCTGCAATGCTCTGCCAGCAAGTCCTACCCTGCCAGGACTAACTGGTGTTGTACATCCCTTCCACTGCATGGTGTAATTCTGATACCATGTTAAATTTATTTCTTGATGTATTCTGTACAGTCTGCAAAACCAAAAATTGGTCTGTGAGAAAGCATCGTTGGCTAATGACTGTTCCAGTGAAAAATAGAAAATAGCATCATCTATTGGCTGCTCCAGATGTTGGAATCCTACACTCCTTTATATCCACCCCTGTGATTTAATTCTGACTTGCTGATTCCCAAATCTGAGTATTCCTCCTGAATGAACTTTTCCACGAGATTTCCAGAATAAGTTGGACCTTCACTGGGGAAACCTGACTGACTTCAAACACTGTAATAATTGTGGATAATTTTGGAAGTGTGTCTTTGTCTGTCATTGATTTTGAGGTTTTACTTCTCGGGAGAGTTTGGTTCATGCTCAATTGCTAATAGGCATGCATATAGCTAATAAATAATTTGCTGCTTACAAGCTGCAATTTCCTAGTAGCCTGTAGTATTTAAGTATATACTAACTGCTACTATTAATTACTGTAAATGTTGGTATATGTATATATACATATACTCACATTTACTTTTCTGGCACAATCTTTGAATCACTTTAGATATACATTTGCCTTATTAGTAGTAAGTATAATTGCTTTAATAATAAATATTTACAGCAACCTGTGATAAAGATATTTAGAAAATGAATCTTACATTTCCTTGTATGTTATGAAATCATGCAAACCCAGCATCACAGCAACCCCTTAAGTCACAACCATTGCCAAAAAGCAGGTCTGCAGAAATTACTATCAATACCAACAGGCTTATAATTTTGACCTTTCTTACTTTATTTTCTAACATGCATCAGAAAACTACGAATGACAACAGTGGAAAAAGTAAAGCATCATAAGAACACAGAGTACAGCCTGGTTACTGCCCCTACCAATGGCTGTACCTCTCCTGATGAGTGTGACCACTTGATGCAGTGCAGCCATTACAGAACTAGTTCCCAAGGCAGGGTTTGAGAGGAAAATAAGCAGAAGAAATATAAGTTGAGAGGTGGAGAGAATTTTTCTGAAAAGACAAGCAGATTCAGTAAAAAGCAGCCAAATACCTTAGTTTCAAAACAGGCAGCAGCAGAGGAGAGGGAACTGAGGCAAACAAGAGAGACAGGAGAAAGCAGAAATTAAATTCAAAGGCACATGAGTGGGGAGAACAAGGACCTTGAGACTGAAGTACCAAAAAGTAGGTTGGGCTGTTGTGATCATAGGCAGGAGGAACATTGCTCATAGAGTGACTGGGAAAATTCTGTCCTTCGGCCTTCTTCTTTTTCCTACACTCATCCTAGCCTCGCAACACAGCAGAAAAGTCTGAACCTCTAGGCCAGTGACTCATTTCCTTGCACACAGCAATGCTGGCCAGTTACTGGAAAGACCTGTTCTTCTGGATCTCCATTTCTATCTGGAGTGGAGATTTGCATCACTATTCTGGAACATGACACACAAAGAACTCTTATGTCTCTAGAGCTGATGTCAAATAGCTGATTTCATCACTCTTAGATACTTACCAAAATTAGCTGTTCTGTTAATAGGGAGCAGCTTTTCTTCCTGGCCACTTTGGCTTCTTTCCCTGTCTGTAGTGACATATTTGCACATGCTTGAGCTCATTATACTGTTTGTGGGTTTCAATGTAATTTGGCAAATAGGCAATTGCAATTCAGCATTTGTGCCCATTTGTTCAGAATCACTGTCTCACCAACAATGCAGTGTAAGGACTTGCTAAAATTAAGGAAATTGGGTAAAACAGGCTTTGATCCAAGTTCTTCTGTCTGGATGAGAGGAGTCTAAGTACACCCAACTTTACTCATTTGTGTGTTCTGGTCCCAACAGCACTATAGCCCTGTCTGCTGGGACATGTACCAGGATTTCCTCTTTTTCAGTGTGGTGTGGCTTGTCCCAGCATACCACCAAGGTGAGCCAAAGGCTTCACAATACATGATATGCAGAAACTCACTCTTCTTACCATCAGTAATGTAGCGATATACTTTTTAATCACACAAATCTCCTTTGATGGATAAGTGCTCATTTTAATTCCCACTGATCTGGTGCATAACCTAAGCACTTCCTGCAGTACAGGCTTACCCAGACAGAATGATATTTCCCAATGCTTTAAATGAGCTCGCCTGGAAGACATCATAATAAGGAAAAATACCCTGAGTTGCACTCACTGAGAGCATTCAGCTGCTCTTTCTTCAAATTATATCATCAAAACTAATGTAAAGTTGATCCAATTTCCCCAAGCTTCATCTCACTTCACTTCATCCCTGAACAGTACTAAATCATCACAGAAATTGGTTGAAGTATTAATTTTTCTGGAGGGAAAAACTGTGTTGCAGTGTTGTGTTTTGCCTTGTGGGAGTAGGCATGACTGATGTGTGCATGCCTGCCACAGGACAGCATTCCTGGCTCCTCTTCCATGTCTGTGAGGCCTTGTCCCCTCATCCTCATTCACCCACTACAGGACTTCATAGTCATCACATTCCCCAGAATGTTAATCCAAGAAAAAACTTCAGAGCTCTTTCTGTCCACAATCCTGTCTCCCTATACACTCAGTGAGGGATGGTTTTTGGGGCCCAAAACAAGGCACAAAACCCCAAAGATTTGAAGAAAACAACATAACACCATCAACTTCTCTCCAGTCTTGCACTGTCAGAGTTTCTAGTTCTGCAGCCATGGGGAAAAAAATGGCCTAATAGGTCTCTTGGGCTTAGATTTGGGAGTAGGCAGCTATGTTTGGTATTGTCACTACAGCAGTGGTTGTCAAAGCAGTCACAAAATGGTTGTTTCTAAAAGGCAAGAGCCAACATTCCGAGGTAAGCTTTATGGTATGAAATTGCCTGGTTAATTTTTTCTCTATGCACAGGGGAATTTGATGGGGGACACTAGCAGAAAATTTTTTTAAGGATGCTATATTAAAATGCTCGCAGCGCACGTATTTGCAAAAACCACAAGTGCGTAACTTATTTTGTGGACAAATTATGTAACTGTCTGCATTCTTGCTCAAGCAGAGATTTCAATCATATACCTAAGTCCTGCTTTAAATTATTTGCATATGTATCTGTCTTTAGAGGCAGCAGTACCACTGTGATAGGGAATATAAATGATGTTTTTAATTTTTATGGATTCCAGTTTCATTCAAATTGGACTTAGCTGCCTGCTCACATCTCAACAGATATAAATTTTGCTGGCAGGAATACACGCAGCTTAAAATTGTGTGATATGAATTTGGCTTCTGCTTCTTTTTGCTCCTTGATTTTTAAAAAACAATGACAACTCGCAGAGTGATCATTAGACATATATCTACATTACTTATTAGGGTTAGCTTTGAAGTTATCTACAAGGACTCTCAGGTACATAACAAACCTTTTACCCACATTACAGCTCTCTACACAATATTCCTTATCAAAGTGGAGCTGTAATACAGCTTTATCAAGGATGCCTTTTCCCTCCTTCTGGACAGGAGAGGAACTGAAAGAGGGATCAGTCACTGAAAGGTGACTGATGCTGGTAGTCTCCTTGTGCTAAATTCTCACAGGAAGGTAAGTTCAAAAGACCTGCCAGAGGACAGCGAGGGAGGTAAGGATGACCTACACTCTGTCCCTCAGTGCATGGACTATATGAGACTGGTCTGGATGGGTGAGGATAACCATGAGCCCACCTACAGGACTCTGAGCCTGATCCTATTCTAGCCTTAGGAAGGAAGAGGGAGTCTTCTTCCTTTGACAGAACAGGAATGCTGGTCAGGGGAGGATATCTAATCTGACTTTGTGAGCACGAAAGAGCCAGAAGCTTTTGTCCATGCAAGGACATTTCCTTTCAGCCTTTGCAAAGGGTGAATGCTCAATAATAAGAGAAAATAAATTATGGCAGAAGAGCAGGAGGAAGATCCAATCCTTAATATGATTCTTGTTTTTCCTTTCCTGGAAAGCTCAAGCAGCTCCTACAGCTGGGACATGAGTCATATACTGCACTTCCATTTACACTGTCATGTCTTTTCTAAGGATGCTTGGCATCACTACTGTTCAGTAGTGGAACATGAATCTCTCTGTTAAACACAAGCCTGTGAGTTCCTGGTTCATAAGTAAGATTTCTAAAAGCTGAAGAACTGACACTCACTAATATAATTAGTCCCAAAAAAAGTTTGTGAAATCAGGTTTACCCCTCAGCTCTGGGTATATTAGCTCAAGGAACTATTAAAATTTATTTACTATTGCTGAATCCCTCTGAGAAAATTAGGTTATCACTTCATACAGATTAATTGATTATTTTGCTTCAACCTACATGTCAGATTTCATTACATTCTCATATACTTTACATCAGTGATAATTTGAAGAAAGAAAGTATGAAAGATAACAGAGAAAGAAGAAGTGTCTGTTCAACCTGACACTCTTCAACACTGCTGGGATCCATAAATAGGCTGTTGATTTAAACTGAGCACTCAGCCAAGCTGAGCAGGGCTTGGGCTATGGTCAAGTCAAACACAAAACCAAACTGGAAACATATTCCCTGCCAGAATCATAGTTACTTACCTTAGTATTAGACCCAAACTCCTTGTATGTGTCTTGTTAGGTAAATTTAAAACCACTTGTAATATGACAGAAATTATAATTAATCAAATCATTTACTTTTTTTTTTTTAAATTCAAACAACCATTCTTGCATCTTGAATGAAATGGGAAGTAGAGATTTAAATAAAGTACAACAATGCTGAATCACACCAGTCTGAGACATCATCATGGAAATTAAACTGCAATTTGGCAAAAGATCTTCCCATATTTTTCTTTGCAACATTTTGATTACAAGTGTTTTACAAGGCCAGTAGTGTTGCTCTCAAGGTGGAGAAGCCACATCACAGATGAGTGAGATTCTAAAGGTACAGACAGGACACCTGCTTGTGGAGTCAGCAGAGACAAAGGCTTGGACCAGTGGTACTTGTTTGGAGCTCTGGGACAGCTAGCAAATGTGACTGGCCCTTGAGCAGGATGTGCAGGGTGATGTATGAGAAATCCTCCGAAATTCCTTAAAGGCCCCCCAGAAATTTTGCCTGGGTTTCAGATAGGATCAGCTACAAACCCTCAGATATCAAGTGGTGTGTGCCTTTTTGGCACCTCTGCATGTCCATGTACAGGGTGGAAAGCCCCAGCTATGCACACAGACTGCTCAGTGTGGCTGAGTCTGACAAGCCTGTCTTGCTCTGGGGATGGAGCAGGGGATGGCACCCAGCACTCCAGGTGTGTCTCACCAGTGCTGAGTAGAGGGGATCACACACGTGCTAAGTTGCAGAACTGTCTTAAAAATCAAGTTCATCAGAAAAACCTCTGCAGTTCACAAACATAGGAGACATTTTAATGCATATCTATAATATTATATTTATAATTATACATTATTCCATTTATTTTTGCAACACTATATGTTTGGAATAAATATTTAGAGGTTATTTATTTCAGAATGAAATTTTATGATGGATAAAATGATATTATTATCATGAAACTGAAAGATCAATATTACATTGCCTTCTTTTTTTGCACAAACAGAAATTTAAATATAAATCCACTTAAATTTATTACAAAAGTTGACCACTGGGAAAGAAAAGCAGAAAAAAAAGAAAGCAAAACTTCTACATTATTTTCTAAATGTTGCTAAATCTCTAAATGATATTTGACTGAATCATGGTCAGTCAATATCCCAGCAGATGGTGCCTGACAATTTCAATCCTGTTATGAACAGTATCTCCAAAAACATTCAGTCATCTGTGTTGTACAAAATCTAGCACACAGGGATAGTTGCTCCCAAATCCTTAGTTATCATCTCACTTTTGGCACATATAATATTTTTGAGACCGCAGGGCAGAAATTAACAACTGAAGTTCATGGTCTTTCTGCACTATGAAACAAAGTAATTTTATTGAGTGTTTGTCTACAGTAAAGAACCATAATGACTCTGAAAGCAACACCATAAATAACACAGAAGTGGCAAACTAGTGTCAAGAGGACTTTGTTTTAGCCAAAAGTAGATCAATGTACTTAGAACTTCAATATTGATCAAAAGACAAAATGAGACATCAGATTTCTCTGGTTTTTAGCAGGTCAGAAGAGTAGAGTGTTCCAATTATTAGCTAGATAAAAGAGGTACACTTTGTAACACTGCAAACCACAGAAAAATAGATACTGATCTTCACATTAGCACTGAACGTAGTTTTCCTGAGCCACCACATGAGCAAGCAGCTCACATCTCCAAGGAATGCTGTCAGCTTATGTAGCTGAGGAAGACTCAGGCATATTCCCAGTTAGCTAATTCCTAACAAGAGGTTAAAGAGATCCTGCTAACATTATATGTCATTGCAGACCTTAAAAAGGGATGTAGATAATTAGCAGCTGATAATTTAATAGCGAGATTCCTGAGCAGTGCCTGGAAATTCTCTAGGAGGGAGGTTCAGCTTGCAGGTCATCCTGTCAATCATTTTTACCCTATAATAGAGGAGAAATAAGGCTAAAAAACCATGTGGAATGGGCATAATAGTGCTGATTAAATAAATTGCAATATCCCAGGAAGAAGCTACTAAATATATCTATGGAATCCTATGAGATGGAAGATGTTATTGCACACTCTTAATACTGAAAATCCTTTCATACACACTTGTTCAGAAAAGGACATTCAAAGGTAAATGAAGGCTCCCTAAGACAAGCCTCTTCATTACTGGAAATCTAGTGTCATTAATATACTCTAAGCAAACAAAATGAGAAATTATTAAACCTTCAATTAAGCACTGTCAGATACATTATAATTACATGAAAGCAATACCATGCAAGATGAATTGTTAAACAGCTGAGAGAAACAGTGGCTAAAGAAAAATTATGTAATCTAGAGTATTATGAAATTACAGATGTTTCAGTCAACAGTAATATGCCATGTATGAGATGGTCAGTGCTGTTTTTACTTTCATATTCCATACCCAAGGTTGCACGGTAATGCCAAGAGACTACAGGGGGCCCTTAAAATGACCACAGACCCCTTTGCAAGAGGGTTGATAGCCCCACAAGACAGGATGACACATCCCATTCCAGCTAGATTCTTTTTGCTTTTTAAAGCTGCTTTAATTTATCTCTGCAGTTTGCCGGAAAGTGTTAAAATTCAGCAGATAGAAAGCCCCCAGGCTAAAGAAATTCCTTCTCCCATCAAGTTCCATTTAACTTTGTTTGAGTTGTAAACTGTTAAAAACCATAAGCTCCCTGTTAAAGCTTGAAAACCTCAAGAAAAATTATTTCTGGCAAAGTGAGAAAGGAAGTTAAAAAAGACTGGGGGCAGAGGATTTGCACATTGGTTTGTTGCACTGCCAAGCACCCAGTGGGTTCTGGGAGACACCAGACCACGGGAGCCTGTGCCAGGTCTGGTTGCTCTGGCCAAACCTCTCCTTATACCTACACATAGTCCCTTCGTATCCTGTCACATAAAGAAACATCTGCCGGGTCCATCCAGCAGGGTCAGGCACATCTAACCAGCCTCTGAGGATGTGGCATTGAGCACCAGCCTGGTGTCTGGCACCACAGGCTCCTCTGGCCAGCAGCTGGCACAGCAGCTGGAGCACTGTGCTCCAGGACTTAGCAAGGCTAAGTCCAGCACAAGACAACCTGCTCCTGAGGAGGTGATGGTTAAGGTTACAAAAATTTCTTTCAAGATTTTCCTTAAAAAAAAAAAAAAGTTAAATTTATAACCACCTGAATAATCTTGGTTCTCTAATTAACTCTCCACATGCATCATGATATAGACTACTTTTATTCCTCTGTGCTATTTTTTCCCTTGTTGTGATCCAATTCATCCCACGTAGTGTAATGATATTCCTTGCAGAGGGGAAAGAATAGTGATAGCACATGCAGCCATGATATGATTTTTCCTTCATTTACTGTGGCTTTGTTATGCAATGTTGATTAGATCTTTTTCTTCCCACTATACCATACAAGAAATATTGGAGAACTGTTATGCATTTGATTAATATTATTTTATAATTTGTGACCATTTTTCCCTGAATTCCTGTTTGCTATGTGTCACAGATTTGTTTAATTTAATTTTGTCTATAAACTTCCTTGCAGTCAGAAAAACTATTGTGTCATTTAATCAATGCCCTTAGCACCATAAGTTTATTATTATTACATTTTTCTCACTACTAACATATTTTAAAATGTTGCAGCTATCTTAAGGGATGAGCTAACAGAATTTTTATTGTGACATTATTCCCCTCTTTGAGATTTTACTGATGGAAATTTTTGTCTGACAAAAATAGTTTCTTTAAAAAAAAATCTTAAAATTCACATTTCTGCCTTATAATTCCATGCCTTTGTTTCTATGTCTTTTTTAAGCACCTTCACCAGGTTCACTGCTTATAATATGCAAAACTTGGCAGGCAGTAAAGCTTTCAGTTAATCAGCATATACACAAGTTAAAGCTTTAATTTTAATTTAAAGCTTTTAATTTAGCTCCTCAAATATTTTCTCCCAAGTATCAGGCATTTTGACAGTGATGTTGCAGGGGCTCAGACACTGCTAAGTTCTAATGAACAATTAATCTGAGCTGTATAATTTAGCTCCAGAGCATACAAAAATCAGAATTCACCTACACCTGAGTACCACTGCAACCTGCTACAACTGTTAAAAATGTAAAGGCAGATAGAAGATTATCACAGGCAATTTTAAGATAGCTAGTGAGCCCTTATTTTAAGAGATTTTTTAACCCTTTCATTTCTCGTATCAGTAAAAGGAAGATTGAATTGATCATGAATGAAACCTGCCCATCACAACAGAAAGTCATGTAACTATTGAATGATCAGTGGTTTAAGAATGGAATTCAGCTTCATAAAATATAGCTTTTAAATGAAAATTGAAAACAAGGTTGTGGAATCCCCCTCACTGGAGATACTCAAGAACTGTTTGTATACAATCCTGACCTCTAGGATAAGCAGGAAGGTTGGACCACAGGACCCACTGTGGTCCCTTCCCACCTGACCCATTCTGTGATTCTGTGAACACAACCACAGGACCTCCAAAAAGGAAATGTGTGTTGTTCTAATACAGCTCTGAAATGCACACTTGGAATTGAGAAATCACAGACAAGACTTCATATTTGAGAAACTTTAGAACACTGTATGACATTTATATGGAAAACAACTCTTCACTTACAGCTCAGGAAGGTTGTATACAAGTGAGAAACTCCAAAAACCTAATGAAGAGCAACAGCTGCCCTACATGGATTTCAGATATTTTACTGCAAAGGTTAATATACTGTGTATGCACAGCAGAGCTTTGAGCCTGGAAATAAGCCCTTTTACTTGTAGAAGTGAAATGTCCTTGGCAGATATCTTACCAGAAACGGAGTGTTTTTATCCAATTTCTTCAGCTTATGAGGACAGAAGGACTCCAGCCCCATCGAGCTCGATGCACTTGAGTGTCAGCCTGTCCTTGGCTGATGAGGAAGCTGGAGCCAGGGGAAGTGATAGACTCCCTTCCCATTCAACCTTCAGGCAAAGTACTTTAGAGAGACCTGGGGTAGAAGATGACATGAAGAAGAATACATTGAAAATTGCCTCACAATTTTGCTGTCAAATCAAGAAACACATTAAAAAGTTAGGAAGAGCTGAGGGAATTATTACTCCATGGGGACTTTGAACAACTGGAGTGGAACTGCCTGTTCATGAAGATGGCTCTCATTCCTCCAAACCACACAGGTGTCTGAAGGGAGGGTCTGTGGGCAGGATCTCAAACATCAGTTTACATCTACAGAGCACACTTGAAACCAAAGGATGTAGCACTTCCTTATAAATTGTTTTCATAAATTATTCCACCTGCCACAGCAAAAAAAGAGGAAAGAACTGCACCTGAATTTATATCACACATGCAAGTTTTCATATCTGGAGAGATCTTAATGCAAAATGTTCATCAAAAGTAGAGTTAACTTCTGTCTGTATCACAAAGGGTGTTTATTATCCCAACATACTGTGGACTGGAGTGACTGATTATATCCAGCAGGAATCTGCACATTGATTGCACGTTGATTTAGAAGTAGTTGATGACGCTGCTTTGTCGTGTGGCTGATGACACAGTAGAGATCATGATAACAGCATTTTATCAATTAATCAAGATATAGTCCTTAAGCTGAATCAGAGAAACAAGCATTCCTGGAATTAGTATAGAAGTGACTGTGCATGGTTCAGTAGAGAAAGCAATAGCTCCCATAAGACTTTGCTTTACTGAGACACATTTTCTTAATTGCTTGCAAGCATGCAAATGATCATAATAATTCCTAATGTGAGACAAAAGAAAACTTCTGAAACATTTAGCCAAAGAAAACAGCCACCCCAGCTTTCTACCATATATTGCATAAAATCTTTTTTAAGCAGGTCACTCTAATTTGACAACACAACAAATAATATTATTCCAAGTTTTCCATAAAATGTTATGTCTTCCTAAGACAACAACTTCAGGCATCCTTCACAAAATATTAACTTGCTGGTCAATTCAGAAAGATTTTAAAGCCAATTTAGAAAATGAAAAACCCTTTTCTATAGCCACTGATGATGCAAACGTTGGATATATGAAAATGTTTATGATAAACTATTTGTTACTGCATGATCAACATGGGAATATTCCATGATGTTCAAGACATCAATAAAACTTCAAGAAATGCTTGTAAATATGAAGATGTACTGCAGTCAGCTAGCTTGAATTTGGTCATGCATCATCTGTGACAACATTATGACTCTACTGCTAATGAAGACTTTGGGCTACACATTGGTGTCCACAGATCAGTGGAGAAGGATAACAAATGGCTTCTTGCCAATTGCCTTCATCTATACAATACAGCAAAGCATTCAACAGATAAATCAACAGATAAACTTGTGGACTCTATAGCAATAATCTTGACTTTTTTTTTTTCTGTAATTCCAAGTTTCAAAACTACTGAAGATCCTAAATTTGGTTAATTTGAAGCAGTGAAGTAGGGTAGCCTGCACCATGGCTCTTTCCATGTCTTGTGATTGACAAAATATTCAAATGGTTTTCTGTTAAGAGGACTTACTTTAGAATAGTTTCCATCTTGGAATAAGTAACTTTTAAGTTATTTTAAAATAATACATTTTGGGAAGAAGCAGACAAAATTTTGGTGGTTTTTATTTCTCTCAAAAATGGACTACTTCTTACAAGCCTTCCAAAATTAGAGTACTACATATGTGCTGAGGTTTATGATCTCACTGAAAAGTAAAATATAACAGAAACACCATCAGGTTTGTTGGTCATGAATGCCATTCCTATTTAAAAGGATGATGTGACAAAACAGGTAAAAGTGGAAGTGAAACATTATTTAGAGACATAAAATCCATATAAATTTCTGTTTGAATTTATGAACAACAGTGTATTTTCTTAATCTATTCACTTTCTTAAAAGAATACAATTACTTTTTAAGGAAATCATAAGGATTCTTGAAAGGCTGAAACCTGACAAAGGTTAGCTCATAAAAAATATGTATGAAAAAAAAATGCATGTACTGAACAATTCAGTAAGAGATTTATACATATTTCAAGAATTTTGTATTAGGAAATAGGTAATGTTCTACCTTAAAACCTTGTTGTTTCAGTTTGTTAAACCATATGTGTTAAGAACCACTTTATTATGTCCATCTTAAGCTATAGGCAGATTAGTTCTTCCAGTTTTGAGGGGATTGTTTCAGTGAGCTCGTTTCTTTCTAGTTCTTAGATATCCATTTCATAAAGCTGTCTACTTTATTCTATTCTGCATTTTTGCTGTCAGTAAATATTTCACTAAAATATTTTCTGAATCAGAAACATTGCCTCTAGAGTCAACAGCTTTTAAAAGAAATTCTATTTGTTTACTTCTCTCTGTAATGTATGCATGTTAGCTTTTCATTGCATATGGGGGAAAAAAGAGCAACTTTTGTGTTGACAGATTCCATACTATGTACTGACAGTTAATGGAATGTGAAACACGCAGGCATAAAAGCAAACTAAATGAAAATGGCTCTTAACATGTGTGTTTATTTCACCAGCACGAAATAATTTTCTCTAAATAAATTTTCCCTAGGTTTGAGAAAATGCATATTCATTTCAATTAGCTGTGCAAAAAATCATCTCTTTTTGTGCAACAATGTTTTAATCCATGTTTATGGGTATTGAGCTTTACACTTGCCAGAAACACTACGGTCTAGTTACTGTTGACACTGTAATGGACACACAGCTGCAGCAAGGAGAGGATAAAGGAGTGGCATTTGTTGCAGAAAATAGGATAAGAACAACAAATAGGATCATTTTCTTTTCCTCCACTCCCCCAGCTCATCTTTCCTTTCATACATACTAGCACACTTCTTGTCTATAGACATAAAGACAGCTGTATGTATTTCTTTGAAATAAAAATAAATAAATAAATAAATGAACCTGAACTTGGACTTCAAATTTCAGTTCCTCCATAGGTGTTTGCAAACTCCACTCACATAAAAGCTCCATCTCTGACAGCTTGGGCCAGAGCCCAGTGCTGTGTCACACACAAGGAGCATGGTCAATGTAGTGTGGGAGGCTTTTCTGCCTACCTCTCTGCACATGCCACAGGATTCTAGCAAAAGTGGCAAGAAGAGCAAGCCATCCTTTATGAGAGATTTAACTTGATTGCAGACTCATGGTAATAGTCTTTTATGGTAATAGTCTTTTCCATTATGCCTTTTATGCAGCAAAACAGCTCTGGTACTACACCTCTTCTTTCAGCTGGGCTTTACTTTGTGAGATCCCTGGCAGGGAGCACCATTATCCTCCTTGACAGAGCAAGATCCCAAAGGAAAACTCAAGTACATGCATGGAGGGAAGTCATTAGAACTCATATTTCAAAACTCCCTACCTAAGGACTGAGGGATTCTCTATTTGCAGTTGTATGCTCTTTTTTTTCCCTCCCTGCAGAAAATGTGAAATACATTCCCAAAATCTGACAGTAACTCAACTGGAATTTACTCAGTTTTCAGAGAAGCGGGTAGCAGATCTGTGACTTCACTTCAAGCTGAGGTTGTTCAAGCTTCAAACTTTCTGTCTAATGTTTTCCTGTGCAGCCGTGGTCTGGAAAAGAAATACCTCCCAGACCTTGCTATGCAGGTTGCTGTTCTCTGTGCATGTTTACAGTGATAAAGTTGAACAGAGATTGTAGTTTCATTTGAAGGTTTCTAGCTAATTGTACCCCAGACTAATCCCATTATAATTTAGGAAGTGCTGCTCAGCTGAAGTGCAATTAATGTGTAGGATGAAGGACCATGAACAGTCAAAGCAGTGGTGGTGTAGGTTATGAGCTTGTAGCAGGTGTGAGAAGCCCAGTTAGTATTCGACAACAGAAAAACAACTAATCTTAGCCTCACCCTCAAAATAAAAACAAAGAGTACTTGCAACAGTGTGACTTACTATTCCCTAGCCAAGATAAAAGAAGAGAAAAAAGGAATACAAAAACTGGCAAAGGAAAAGCATCTGCTGAGGTAAGCACTCCCAGCCTCAAAGGAAAAACTGGAAAAATTATAAAAGTGGTCAGAACAAAGAACCTGTGACACCTGGAGACCTGTGACACCTGTGTGTGAATGCACACAGAGCTGGTGGCTTGGTACTCATGTACCCTCCTCTGCTCCCTGCAGAGTAATCAGGTGATATTAGAAAAGAGTACTTATCACTGCTCGTTTTGTACAATTGTGTTTGTTCCCAGTAAGATTCTCCATTAGATTTGTACTGTCTCTACCTTCCCTTCCACCTGTTTGATTACTTGCTGCCTGAGTTTTTCCCTTCAACCACAGCCGTGGCAGTGAAGCAGAGAAAAAGGAGTGAGGGACGAGAGAGGAGCAGCTTAGGTGAGGGCAGAGTTTCTTTCTAAAAGGAAAAGTTGTACCTGAGGAAATAGTAATTGTAGGACACTGTTCAGTCAGTGGAGAGTAGTTTTAAGTGCAAATTAAAGCTCAGAGGAAAGTGTAACTCTCAAAGTGGACTTGATGCCAATTAAATAGAAACGCAGCCTGAAACTCTCTCTGCAGAAGAAATGACGATTCCACAGCTCTGTCACTAAAGCCTGTTTCCTTCACTGGGAGATGCCTTTCCCATTAAAAAAGCCACATTGCCTTGTTCTCATCTCAAAATAACTAAAGAATTTCTTCCTTTGGTTATGACTGTTCAGTTCCTTGTCATGGCAGGAAAGAGAGTTAAACTGATGAGTTGCTGTTATAATTTTCTGGAGTCAATTTGAGGTTCATGCAAGCTTGCCAGGGGGAAATATATAGAGCTTCATGGGGTATTAGCACTGACTCTGTGGGTAATATCCCTTCTTCTCCACACCTATCCCAAAATAGTGCCAGAAACCAGGCAAGAACACTGCCAGTACCTACTACTATTGAACTTATGACTTCAATTTGTCAAGTAATTTACAGATGATTGAAATGTTGTTAACAGCTCCAAAATCCAGACCCCAAAATTATTGCTGCCATTTTTGACCATATGTGTCCTAAATATAGCTTGTTTTCTTCCATGAAAACTATGATTAGGAGACTGAGTAAGCCCTATATTTTTTAAATTACTCCACAATTATTTCCTTTTGTTTGCTATTTTGCAGCTTTTACTGTTTCCTGAGGCATGAATCTCCATTCCCTGTGTAGGGACTTTGTTACAGCTTTGCCTTTTAAGACCCTGATTGCACCAGGATACACAGCCAGGTAGAACCAGGGAGGAGCAGCTTGTAAACAGACCACTTGTTGGTACCTCTGTCACTGTCTCTGTCAACAAAGGAAGGACATTACAGAAAAAAAAAATATCAGGAGGTTACAGTAGGTTAGAAACTGACTATGAGTCAGGAACATGCTGCTGCAAGAAACTTCAATCCAATTGTGTGATGTACAAACAGGGCAAAAGATGAAATTTTTCTATCCCGCACAGCACTGCTGAGAACCTATCTGGAGTATAAATTTGTAAAAACATCATGAAGATCACAGAAGAGAGTAACACTGTTTCTGAGAGCTTTAGAAAACAAACTTATGAGAAATTATTTTCAAGAATTTTGTTGCTTCTGTCTAGAACAGAGAGACTTAAAGAAAAAGAGAAACAGAGGTCAAATGTTTTCTACATCTTCCAAAATAAACAGTTTTCAAAAATGGTTTCATTTTGCACTAGACATGGAATGGAAGGCTCTTTGCCACAGAAGATAAATAATCAAATATAAGAGAAAAACACCTTCCAAAGGCAGTGATATGGTGAAACACAGATACTAGGAAGAGATGGAACTTTCAAAGCAGTGCCAAGGACATGCACTTAATCTTCCCCAGAGAAGGGAGGCGGCTAAAAGGACTCCTTCAAGACCCTTACAGGATTGGTATATTCTTTACATCACATACTCATACACATGTACAACGTAAGTTCTACACTCTCAGCTTTCAGAGTATCCCACCAAGCTGCTCCCACAGCCAACTGAAAATGTTGCTGTTATCACCAGAAGCTCCTAGAGGGATTTCATTCATCAAATATCTGTTGGTATTAGCTGCCAAGTAGACAGCTGTCCTAGTAGTGAAGTCTTCCCTTTCATGGTTCCTCTTCTTTTGCTGGTAATGTTTCATGCTAGTCTAGTACAGATTTCATATAATCACTTTTATCTCCTCAATTCTGCTTTTAGCAATTTGCTGTCTTCATAGAACTCAAGCACCTTTTGTTTTATTTTATACTGTATGTAATATAAATATATTATTTCTATAAACCATATGTTAACTGACTTTTACAATAGAACACCTGCCTTGGATTTGGTAGGATGGTTCAAAGAGCTCTCAAGAGCACTTACACTAAAATCACTGGAGCAGGTTTGTATTCTTTTGACAGAGGCGCCAGTGAATGTTCAGCAAGCACATACCTACTCGTGATGTGATATGAATCAGTTGCTAAGAGGAAAACAGGATGGACATTTGAATAGGGAGGTGTTGTTTCAGTGACTGGGACATTACTGAAAAGAAATTACTTTTAAGCAGGAGGTGTTGATTGCTGCTTCAGTCCCAGCCTAGATTTTAACAAAATTGTGTCACATGCACAGTATTTCCTGCCTTAGCCTTCTGACTGAAAATAAGATTAAATGAAAAAATAATATGTAATGTACTCTTAATGATTTATCCTGTAAAACTGTGGAACCCAAGCTCGGCTGCAATCTATAGTCATCATCTGAAACCCCTTATCACCTCCAGTGCTCACACGCAAGTTCTATTCCTTCCAATCTCATAAATCTTAATTAGCTTTAACTCTGATGCCTTAGAGTCTCTGATTAAGGAGATCATAGTATCTCACTTTGCTGCAGGATCCCTCAAGAAGCAAAACAGAGCATTTGGAGGATAGTCTGATATAAAGTTAATAACCTGCAAGCATTATGTTCAGACCTGATATCCTTAATTAAGAAAATTACTGTTGTCCCATTTGGAAGTTCCTAAGAAATAATAGGACAGATAAAAGTAAAACATTTACAAAATGAAAGCAGCCATTCAGCAATGTAATTCTGATGACTATCTTTAAGAAAAATTCAATCACAAATGTATTTTATATTGGTGTAATTCACCATAGAGAAATTTGGGTGCTGGCACCTGAACTAGACACTGTCCTGGGTTGAAATGTATTCTGTTACCATCTTTGTGAGCTGTTAAAACCAAGTGAAGCAATGTTTTTTCCTTGCCTTCTCCCTCTGTACTATCTTCTTTTAATGGCACATCAGCACCTTGCCACATGACTCAGAGATAACACCCCCCTGGACTACCTCCTGTTAATGGCCCATCAGTGCCTTATCTCATGACTCACCATCCCATTGTGAGATGCTCTGCCCAGAGGGAGGAACCAACTATTCCATCATGGATATAAACTGAGATTCTGAACACCACACCAGCACTTCCCTACTGGACTCCCAGAGGAAAAGAGGTATTGCTGGACTTCCAGACCTTTCTTTCTACAGGATCACTGCTTCAACTGAACTGCTTTGCTTGGACTGCCACCACCATAGAGTGTCAGGTTGTATCCTGACTTTGTCAGTATCCTTGTCCTACTGTATTTATTTATTTCTTTTAATTTTCTCCTATTAAATTATAATTCTGACTTGTGACCTCCCACTGGTTTGATTTCAAACTAGTACAACAGTTACTGGTTTTAACTGGAAGACTGCTGAAGGATTTACTGCATTGCTGCTGGGACATGTTGCCTGTAACCTGGGGAACCCACTTTTCCTTGAGTTATTGTTTAGTCTTCCTTTCTCTAATGCTGCCTTTAAAGATACAAAAGCCAGTTGCTTCTCACATTTTACAATTCATGCCATTAAAGACAATGATCTGCCATACTCTGTGCTTTCTTCCCTTCTGTTCTAGGCTTGTCCTTTTTAACCCCAACCTTTATGGCACAGCCACCAATTTGCTTTATGTTTCCTGCTGGCAAAACCTTGTGCTTTTTTTCACCTATGCAAACTTACTCTGTTGCTCAGATAGACTTTTTGAGTGCTACCTTGGAAATTCAATTCAAATTTCCCTGGGTTAAACTCAGTTTCACTTCACTCATTGACTATATATTCCCAAATATATTTTGCAGCATTACAGCACTCAGACTATCTTCTTAACTCAAAGAGAGACATATCCTGGGTCAACAACAGTAACATCCATTTCCACTACTGTACCTTAAAGCCAGACTGCTTTCCACGTCTGTCTGCACTGAGGCAAACCCTCCAGAATGATTTAGTGCTCTTGCAGACACGTAGGGTGCCATATATACAAATAATGATGTGCAACACATTGGGCTGGTTTTAACAGTATCCTTTCCATAGGAAGTATTTACCAAAGATTTAAAAACCAATGTAGTTTGCCTCATATAAAGCAAAACCTATAATGGATTCTTCCTCACTTGTTTGTACTTCTTCACTCCTGCTCCCTTTCTTTCTGCTGGAAAGAAGTAGGAAAAAGTGAATAGAAAGCAGTGGCATGAATGGGGAAATTTCTCAAATTTTCCTCCTTCTAAAGAGTCTCATTCTCTGTTTTCTTGCTTGCAGTTTTAAAATAGAAAGGAAGAAAGTAAAAGAAGTCCTGAATCTTTTCTTTCTAATCTTCCCTCTCCCTTAGCACTAGGAGGAGGAATAAACCAATGAGATGTACATAAGAATGAAGCATTTTCCATATTTTCAAGACAATCTACTCCAAAATCTTCCAAGATTATATCAGTTTATTCAATTCTGATCATGGGTATCTGCAAGGTCAAAAGATACAATGGTTTTCTTTAAAGTGAGGAACTTGAGATGTTATTTTATTCCTGAAGTTTGACTTTGATATTCATTAAAGATCTTCCCCTTCCAAAGGTGACAGAGAAACAGCAGCTGTGGACAGTACAGTTACAGCTGAAGCTGCAGTAATGTCTTCTGCAGGAATCCCCCTGTCTTACATATTCATGGAGTTTTTGCCCTCTGCCCATCTCTCTTCTCAAATTTAATATGCCTTCAGCCCTTTGCAGCACGACACATCTCCCCAAGGAGTTCGCCTCTGTGTTTCAGAAGGATATTTGGCTTCCCTACATGCACAGAAATTGCATCTCCTCTGCTGAATCAGAAGATGCTCAGATCTGTGTGTGAGCTGGATTCATTGTGCATTCAGTAGTTGCTCTGTGAAAGCTTCTGAAGCCATGGAAGAGCAAGGATTAACAATGATTCCATCTTCAGGAGAGCAGGGCAGAAATTCCATCTCATTGCTCTAGGAATGGGTGGCTAACATAGCCACCTGGTTGTGGCCACATCGCAAAGCAGGGAATATTCTGTCAATAGGGCCCCACACAGCTCCTGCCATCCTTTTCCCTATGAAACATCTATTTGTGCCAGACACCCACAATGCCAGACAAGCACACGATGGAGACCTGCAGCTCAAAACCACTGAGCAATGAGCTCTGGATATTCACTGATGCAGCATCTCCAGTGCTGGGCAGTGCAGTGTCAGGCACAGCACACAGCTGGGTGGGTGGTAGAGGGATGTTTGTGCTGCCAGCCTAAAGGCAAAAGTACAGTTTGAGGTCACATCTGTACTTTCCCCCAGGACTTCCCACAGGATGTCATTTGCTATCTCCCTGCCAAAACACAGGCACATGTTCTGTTAGCCAGTGTCAGCAAACTGTGTGCTGATGGCCACATTTCTCCTTACACAAGCAGAAGACTTTATCACAGTAAATTTCTACAGTACTAAACCAAATGTCATAAATTGGTTAAACCCCTCTGAAGAATTAGATCGTAGTTTCTATTTGTCTTCTTTCTTGAAGAAAAATTAGAAAACGAATGCTATTTCTTTAGCTGCAACAGAAAACAGAACTGGGAAAATTATTCTGGAAGTTGAAAGATTTTCCTTTCTTATAATATTATAGCAAACTTTCTTTAAACTGAAAATGTTACAGTGAAAATGCAGTGTACTTCTGCTTGCTCTGCTATAAAGAACGTTAATTCCTCCCAGGAGAGGACAACAGCACTCCAAGAACTTTTGCTGTCCTAGATACAAGATTTCAGCTATCACCTGGCAGCAGTGATGTATTCAGGAATATATTCAGGAATCTTTGCTAGAAGGGAGAGAAAAGAGCAAACACCTACAACTCCCATGAGATGCTCTTTACACATGTTGCAAGGAATTAATAAGAAGTGATTTGATCCCACAGCGTCTGTGCTCCGGTTCAGTTGGCTGTGGTTTCCAAGAACTAGTGGGACTGCATGTCTGGAGGGATGGTTTTTTATTTACATTTATTTTCAAGTTTCTTAGTCCCAAGAATTTTTCCAACAACCTGCCTTAGACCACTACTAAGGGGAACCTCTTCTGCTCAATAAATACCATCTGGTTCTAGCCACTAGGACACAAAACTGGGGTCTAAGGCTAAGCAGGTTGGAGAGGAAGAGTTACCCACTAACCCTGACACAAGTGCAGCATTTCTTGGGAGTGGAGCAGCACCAGGCAAGTCTGAGGTCCTCTCGGACCTGGTGACAGTCAGAGAAATGGCTGCACTATCCTGCCAGCTCTTCCAAGCTACCTCTAGCACAGCTTTGAGCACCACCTGGACCTGTGATCTGACCATTCAGTGACTGAATTAATTTCATTATGAGTGAGAATTGATCAACTGCCCTCCAGAAGCAGGTACAGAAGCTGGTATAGGTATCTTTTAGCTGAGCTCTAAAGCAAAAACTTCAATCACAGAAACACAGACTTCATAGCATCTTCCTAAGTGTCCCAGTATTGATCAGTGTCTGCATACTTCACCTCTGGTAGTTTCCTATTGTATGCATGAATTCCTAACTTACATTTCTCATAGAATGCAAGACTGGGGTCTTACTCTTTTATGATCTCTTAGAATAGAAGATTACTTCAGTTCTACAGGCAAAGGAAGAAATCCTTTTCAAAGAAAGGGTAGAAAGTCCTGCAAGCCACTAATTCCAAAGTTTGGCATGAGAAACATTTTTCATATAC
>VZTN01003123.1:45612-74601 GCA_013400515.1 Erpornis zantholeuca | reverse complement strand
TAGGCCACTTTTGAGGAGCTCTGGGGCTATAAAGAAACACCAGAGGAGCAGGAGAAGCTTTCAGGCTTCCCTGGACTCCAACAACCCACTCCCAAACACTGGGACTCAACCAATGTTTTCCCTTTATACTTTGTAGTAATGGGAAAATTATGGGGTTTATTAAACAAAACTGTTCTGCAGAAAGATTTGCTCTCTTTCAAATGCTTTCAAATTCTGAGGAAAAACCCTTTCTTTTTCTTAATCAGACAGATATTCCTTTTTTCCAGTGAAATGTATTTTTTAAAGAACATTTCTTTTCCAAACAGTTCTAGCAGATACCTTGTGCCAATGACTAATCATGTAACTGATGGTTATTTAGAGGTCAATATACAATCATGTGTAGTACAGGTTAGCTCTGCTGGAGTCCAAAAAGCCACGGTCAGGCAGCAACTTTTCCAACTTTTGTGAAGTCTCTATCACTGCACCACACCATCACCTCTCTGTTCATGCCAGCCCCTTAACCTGCAATGAGTAATGTACTGAGTCTTATACATCTCCTTCCCCATTCAGATCAGGGCTGCATGCGCCACTGGCACATTTTCTTCTTCTAAATTCCTTTGCACATTTCCCACTTGCAAAAGGCCTGAACAGCTTATGAGCTGCCCACTGTGGCTAGATAGGAAATGGCTTCAATCAAACAATTTCCCACTCAGTGATGATGATGTGTGCTGCAACTTCAGTGCAGGACTCCTGCTGCTAATTTAGCTTAATATGAACGTGCAACATCACAAAGTCATTTAACAACAGCAGCATTAGGATTCCAACCAGAGCTGTTGCCATGACATGAAGGGGAGCTTAATCTTCTAAACCAGGGAATGATGTTTTAGCTAGAAATGCTATAGACTGTGAAGAATATAATCTGAAACTAAGGATATGGAATTTTTCAAACTACAGCAAGTCCATTACCAAACCGGTATGACATTACACTGATTGTAGTGTAGTTTTTACAAATCCTATCTCAATACTATAATCAGTATCTTTATTTTGAATTCAGGTTTTCATCTGATTTTGATGGAAAAAGAAATGTCAGAAGATGGTATTTTCTGTGTGCTTCCTCAGACCAATATTGCTCTGAACAAAATTCACTGTTACAGTACAAGTAGAAAATACAGCAGCATTTAAGGTTTGTTGCCATATTCTAGGCTATTACACTAGAGTTGGATGCTAGAAATTAGAAAAAAACCTTTCCAGACATTGAATCTAATTCAATGCAAAATGCTTGCTGTCATCTGCCTGTTTTCTAAAAGTCTCATTCACAAGGCTCCCTGAGGAAGATTTCTCCAGAAAGGGAAGGAGGCAAGATGATGAAAGAAAATTTTCTCTTTGGTTCAACCTGTTTTTAGTCTACCCTTTTTCTTGCTTAGACTTTGCTACTTTCATTTATTCTGTGTAGAGTTCTACAAATACCTCATGTCTCTACTGTCTGTTTTGTATGCCTTCACTAACAGTCCAATAAATGAAATCTTTCCTGTTGAGTTAAGCCCCGATAGATTTTGGGGTTTGTTCAAGACATGGTATGTTCTGTTTTCTTTGTACAACAACACTAAATGGTGTGTGCCTGCAGAGGGATACCCCATCTTCAATTCACAGAGCTTCACCAAGTAAGAATGAAAACCAAACAGGACACTACAACCAAATCTGGGTGAAAACACTCTACCACCCCTCAAATCTATGTATGATTCCAAACTGCTTTCATTTTCACTAAGAGGCAATTTTGGGGGAACCAGCCTTTTACACAGATGAAGTTTAAAGTTCTGTCTAGAAATTTCATTCCCAACTACTCTATGCTGGATTTGATTAGCAAAAAAAAGTGTCTCACTGCACACTTGCATCAAATATTCAGTAATGATAAGCTAGTCAGCACCTCTCTGCTCACAGTAATTCCTCCCCAGATTGCATCCTCTTAACCTGTCCTCTCTCAGGGCATGGTTGCTGCTTTATCACTGCTATTTCTCAATGCCTCATGGCCTCCACAATGGCTCTTCAACAGCAGCACTGCCATCCCTGTGTGGCTTCTGGGGTGGGTCACTGCTTGGCCTATATCACTGTGGGGAGAGAAGAAGTGGTATCTCTCTTTCCAACAATGCTGTAGCTGAAACAGGTCACAGCTGAAAGTCTTGCCTCTTCCTAGCCTAGCTTCTCTCTGCTGTTCTGCCATCCTTCAGATCAGGCTAGGCAGACTGAAGAGACTGGGAATTCTAAATCCTTCAGCAGACCATCTAAAGTGATAACCTTCCCTTTAAGCAAGAAGGTGTTCTGGTTTTTTATCAGAGCTCTGTAGCTTGACCAGTTGCCTCCGCAGACAGAAGATTTATACATCTTAAGTGAGAAAACAGGCTTGTTTTTCAAATTAAAAGAGGATTTTTAAAATTTTATTTAAGACAAAGTTTAAACTATTAAGCTGTTCCAGTGTGGGTGTAAAATATAGTACCAGATCCAGTACAATATTTCGTAAATAAATCTGAGAAGCCGAGACATGGGACTCCTTGCAATTTCAGATCAGTTTTTGAAAGCAATTTCTCAAGGCACTTCTGTGGCAGGGAGTACATGCACTCAGAAAAGCAGCATGGTGAGTGAACAAAGGAGTCAAAGCTAGGGTAGCCAAATGTACAGACATTGAAATGAAAACACATTCAGTAACCTATAAAACATACTGAGAGGGCTGAAATCAGCAGGTGCAACAAATATAGATAACAACATACCATAGGCCAGGCACCCCATGGGCATAATCTGCCCTGTAAGTCTGCCCAGGCATTGGTTCTTTTCTTTTTTTTTTTTCAGAAGTCAAGAACAATTCAACATTTCTTGAGGTGCTGGGACATAAACAAGCTGTCAGAATTGCACTTGGGGGCAGTCCTGCTTCCTTTTGCTCATTTATTTTTATGTGTAGGACAGGGTAAGCACCTACAAATATTTTCCTGCCCAGAGCAGGAAGGGGGATAGTTGCTGGTTCAGCAGCTTGGCTGCTGAATTGCTTCACACAGAGGAGCTGTCCTTGCTCCTGTGCTCGAGCAGGCACACAGTTAACCCTTAGGCAAATGCCTGTCCATATAGCATGGAACCTCAGATCAGGGCTGCATGCACCACTGGCTGTGTGAGCATGGGCAGGAGGGTATTTCTTCTTCTAAATTCCTTTGCTAAATAAGACTCTGTGCAAACTAAGATTCCTTGCAGTGTCCAAAACCCTGCCCAAGCACACGCAGCTGAAACAAGGGATGGTGACACCACTATGGCTAATGAATGCAGGTTATCAAATAATCAAGGAACTTCCGACCTCAAACCCATTTGGGAAATCTTACCACTGTGCTTTGGGAAATTATATTCAGTTTTTCTCCTGGACACTTATGGGTGTGGCAGTGTTAAAGACTTAAAATGGAAAGGGTCAAGTTTGCTTAACCCTTAAATACTTATTTGCTGGAGAATGTTTCCAGCAAGAAAATCTGGATTGCACATTTAAAGAAAAAGAAACCAGAAGTGGAGTGGCTAGACTCTGATGGGTAATAGGGCAGCTTAAGAAATGTGTGAAAACTGCTCTGAAATATAACAAAACAAAACAATCATACTTTTGCACTCCAGTCTGTTCCTAGGGGGTTGTTTGCAAACCCCAGTGGATTTCTTGATGCTTCTCTGGCTGTCACCTGCTGGGATATTCCCGTGATCATTCAGCACCACAGAGCTAAACCCAAAACCAAATGGCATATAAGCCTTCCTTATGCTAACTGCAACAGTGAGTATTTGTCAGAATATCTGTCATCCTGGAGGAACAGGCAGAATCCATGAAGATGAGGTGGTTTGCACAACTATCCAAATATTGAAGATCCAACTGCATTCCGTGCACACTCCTGGGCTTTTCTTCCAGAGGCTTGTTTCTGTAATAGCACAATACTCCCCTTCTAGTGCTATAAACTAAAAGAGGAATCCTTGAATAAAGATTTCCCTTAGAGTTTGGAGTCCTCTAGCACCCCTGAGGGGAGTTTATCAAACTCATTAAAGCTCATACCTCTGGCAATCTTACTAGCAACAGTGCCATGTCAAGTTATGCCAAGCACGTGCTGGTGGAAGACTTTTCCATCTTAATATCTGTTCACTCTGCTCCATCTTACCATGTCACATCATCCTCTATCACAACATAGTCTCAGTACAGAAAAATTTAATGACAGATCATTAACTGTCTCTCAAGTTACAAATCCAGATTTTCCATGTTCTTTGCTGCACAACAAGGATTCCCTTTCTCACCCTTCACGCCCAGCAGGTGATTAAGTCACCTGACAGTGGTACAGGAGCACTTCTTTTTCCCCCACTATCCCACAGCTGCCACTAATGTATCACTTCCTGCTACCTATTGCCTACTCTGCCTCTCCAGTTCAGCCTTCCAATGTAATCATTGCTATTCCTTCTTCAGCAACACTGCTCAAAAGCACCTATTTCCCACTGATCCAAAGCATCTGTCCTGCATTATTCTCTTCAAGTGTCACACAACCTCCTCCAATGCCTTACTTTTCCCCCCAAACCTTTTTAACACAGGTGGGGTTAATGATGAAATGAAACAGGTGAGAAATGGGAAGGGAAAAACCTTCTCACTCACTTCCTCTTTTTTTTTGCTTCCCCTGTTTTTAAGGGAAAAAATCCAAACACAATTTAAAGGACTGAATATGGCTGAAATTACACTGGAGGGGACAATCTGTTCCAGCTCAGAAGGTGGTGGGACAAGAGTCCAAGCAAAACCAAATTGTCTATCTCCTATTGTAAAATGGAAGAAGAATAGTATTAATAGTCTTCCATTCTGTATGCAAGGGTTTGGCAAACCTGTCCTGGCTGCTGTATTACCATCAAAGCTGAAATGCTAAGACGTATGCCCAGTGAGAAACTGTAAAAGCAGAGCAGCAAAAAGGATGCGGGGGCTGCGGGAGGAAAGATTTAAAAGGGTAGCTATGAATATAACTGGGCTTAAACACATCTGCAAGAGAAAAGGGACAGCGATTTTCTTATCAATATTTGAAGGGCCTGCACACCAAGGGGAGTTACCTCCTCCAGGAGAAAGGATGCAATTAGGAATAGTGGATGAAATCACAAGGTGAATTTAAACTGCCCATTGTGAAGGGGAGAAAACTTAATCTTTTTACAAAGAAAGATATTTTAGGAAGCAGGCAGCCCATTGCCTAGAGTGTGGAGAACTGATCCAACAAAAGCCCATTGCTTGCCTCAGTCCTGCACTGCCAGGGGCACACAGTAGCTGACCTAGCAGGGTTTTTACATCTTTTGTTCACTCCATGTTCTGGATTAAATGATCACAAACTCAGTATTTGTATGTATTTATTAAAACAGTTTACAATTGCACTCCCAAGACAGAGAGAGTGGGGGTGGTTCAGCCTGGAGAGGAGACCTTAGAGCACCTTCCAGTACCTAGAGGGGGCTACAGGAGAGCTGGAGAGGGACTTTTTACAAGGATATGTACAGGACAAAGGCTTGAAACTGAAAGAGGGTAGATTTAGGTTAGATGTTAGGAAGAAATTCTTTCCTGTGAGTGTGACGAGGCACAGGCACAGGTTTTCCAGGGAAATTGTGGATGCCCCATCCCAGGCATTGCTCAAGGCCAGGTTGGATGAGGCTTTAAGCAACCTGGTTTAACAGAAGGTGTCTGTGCCCATGATTGTCAGTACATGATCTTAAAGGCCCCTTCCAACCTAAACCATTCTATGGTTCTGTGTCTGATTCTCGGCTCCATGTCCCACAGCCTGGCATCACTTCACTTTCCTCTGTTGCCAGCACAAGTGCTGCTTCAGTTATTAAAGAAGCACTGGGTTTTTAAAACTTTTCTTATCGAAATACATTAAATACATTAAATACATTAAATCTGTAGTTGTACTACTGTGTAATTATTTGAGTTGGAGGCACAAATAAGGTGGATGCTGTTGTAGCAGTGTAATTATGAGATTTTTCTTCAGCTGATGACACACACCTGAGCATTTCCAATTTTCAAATTTTGAGTCTAATGGTTCATTCCTGTTCTTAAGCAGGGGGCATGTGTGAGACAAAGACACAGGGTACAAGCACTGAGCTGCTTGTTTTGTAAAAGTCAGTAACTACACAGTATATGTGAACCCAGATCAACAGTTCAGATCAGAAGCTGGGTGGGGGAACATTCAGAAAGCAGATTTTAGGTGGTAGTTTGCTATTTAGTTTGGACAGTACAAAGCTTACAAATCTCCCTTGCCAGCACACAGGGATGTTACAGGACCTTGGAACAACATAACTAAACATCTAAAGAGCAGCAGTAGGATGGGGAAATTTGGAGCCCTGTTCCAGACAGCTCCAAGCAGGAGGTTCATCATTCTTCAGCTTCATGTTTGCATTTTTCCGGAGCTCAGGAAATTTCCAGTCTGGACAGCGAGGGTTGCACTCACTTACTTATTTTAGAGAACCAGCTACAAGTCCTGATAAGTAATGTGCCCCCATGCCAAGAAGCACTTTGAAGAGTGCAGCCCACAAAATAGCATCTGGATCACATCCTTTTAGATTCACTGAGATAGTTAATGCATTTCGACACAGGAACGTCTGCCCCACATTTTTCAGATTACATTTTGTGGAAGTTCAGTTCTCCATTAACCTCACATTGGTGGGAAAATTAATGAAAAATCAGTGAATTCACTGTGAGGAGTAAGAAGTTCTTGCTCTTACAAGAACTTTAACTCTTGTCTTTATTTGTCTTGGATCATGCCATTTTCTTTGTTCGTGTATCACCAGCACAGGATAAGTCAAGCCGGATGCACCAGTTCAGCAGCCTGATATCTAAGCACATATTTACAGGAAAAAGGTATTCCCTGAGCAGCTCTTGACTCAGGACTTGGACTCTGCCAGGCTAGCAGGGCCCAGGGGTTTCAGCCATTATACAGGGCCACAATACAAGGCTCATCTCCTGTCAGGCGTTTGGGTGGATGCCCGATTTATTTTCAGAGGCAAATTTCTGGCTTGAATCTTGCATTTTAATGCCATGCATTAAATTAAACACCACACAAGAGCATCAAGAAAGCAATTTAGCTCTCTTGTGATATATTGATTCCACCTACCTCATGCCAGGTATGTCTCATTGCCTTGAAATTTTCCAACACCACAGAACATTTTGATTTCTCTTCCCCTCATGGTGGGCTTCTTGGGCACAAGGTATAAAGCACAAATGGCAGAAGTGTCCTCCTTAAAGCAGAAGTGTCTCTTGAAAGTCAACTTGCTTTAGGCATTTCTGTCATTTTCACTTCCAAAATGCCCTTCACACTGCTCCTGACTTCAGTAAACAGTGTGTTGCTAAGAAGTGAGTTGTGTTCATAATAACTCTATGAGGCAACCAGGAAAGGAGATGCATTTTTCCCACTGCCTTTTCTCCCTTGGACTGTGCAATCCTAAAACGCCCTATAAATAAAACCAGACACATATAAACATGCAGGCTCCAACCTCTGCCAAGCAGTCCGGGATGGGACTTCCAGTGGCACCCGGAGCCAGCCTCTGCAACCCCAAGATCACGGATCTGTGTTCTGAATTTACTCATCATTATAACCTCTGCAACTAATTACAACTTCTTGCCCACATATAGTTTCTAATGAAAGAACACCTGTCCATTCCAAGCCTTCCTTTACAAAGACAGGTTCTTCACTGTTCTTCTCTCAGACTGTCATGGGATTTCTGTTGTTCCAGGTATTAAAAGCCAGTCTCTGTCAGGAGAGTATACTGGCGCAGTGACTTAGGAAATGGCAGTAAGAAGATCTCGAAGGACCAGATTCTGGACCTGGCAAAGATAAGCTGTTTTCCTCCTGGAAACATGCAGGAGTGAAAAGAGGAGATTTTCCATTTACATTGATTTACCAGTGGTTTGAAGGACACTATGCTCCTTTGCCAAACTCTCCTTTTCTTGGTACAAACAGGGACATGGGTCTAAGTTACTTGGAGCAGTTTTTCTTCTACAGCATGCCTGACAAACACATGGAAACAAAACAGCCTAAGAAATACTGAAGAAAAAATGGGAATTAAAATTAGTACTTGATAGTGTATGAGAGCCAAGAACACATTAAAATTTTAAAGGGAGCCCTACAGGACCATGAAGACTCCTTCGGAGTTTTGCTTTTTGCAAGATTTTGCATTTGAAGTAACAAAATTCAAACCATGAATGTGGGAAAGGGTCATTCCTAGGCTAAAAGGGAGTTTTTGTCAAAGACTCATCTAACTCTGCATGCCTGATGCCTAAATCATGAATCTGAACATCAGACCATGATAGATCTTCCCTCCCTCCCCTTTCTTTCCTTCATCCATCAAACATCAAATCCTTCTCTATCTTCCTATACACCCTTCACTTTCTATTCCGCAGGTCCTGCCACCTTGCAGCAGTCCTTGCTCCTGGTATCTCTTCACCTTATCAAACTGAATGTCTACTTTCATATCCGCATTTTGAAGTGCCTTCCTTTTTGCCCACGACTCTCTCACCATGTGAGAGCTGTGGCACAGGTCCCAGTTAGTCACTGCCCACATGTCCCAGGAACTGCTGTCTGGGCTTTCCAGGCTGCCTCCCACCCTTCCTGTGGGCAGCCCGAGGGTGCTCATGCATCCTCCCCGCCCTTGCAGCTATAGAACTGGCTGAGGAAGACTTTCCTTGATGGTATCTCACAAGGACACTCATGGGATAGGTGCCAGGGCTACACAATGTGCTAGCAGCATATTCATGAGGAAAATGTTTGCTTTGGGAAGTACTCTGATCCACATTAATCCTAATGCTGTACCTAGACACACTTATCTTCTTTGCTCTGGGTCGTGCCAGCACGTCTCTCAGGACTTTCTCACAGATGACCAGGGCAGAGCAGCAGCTAACTGGGATTTATTGGTGTGCGTTAGCTCAGCAACCCTGCATGTACTACAGAAGGCTGCAGTGCCCTGTAATGTATTAATAGACACTATGAAAGCTTGTGGCTGGAAGAAAGGGGATAACTTTCACCATTCAGCACTTTCATACTCCTAATGGTAATGACTGTTCCCTCATTCCTTTCTCTCAGCAGCAGTTCTCAAGGAAGCATCATTAAGAAACCATATTCCAGTACAAGAAAGACATCAGGCTAGTTAATTTAAAAGACGTATTCTTATAAATCTAATTTAACATTCAGATCAGAGATGCCCTTGGGGATTCTTGTGCCTGCCCTGCATGGCTCTAATACTCAGCTGTAGCCCATGTTTGCACAATATGGGTGTGTATGATCCAGAGATGCCCAGTGAGTGTGGAATTTCCTAAAAGACTTCTAACATAAGTCAGCCTTTTATTGCACTCCGCAATTCAATGGTGTTCTGACATATGTTAGAATTATATAAATTAAATTACATAAAGCAATCAGTTCTTTACTTGCAGTCCAATTTACAGTACTTGCTTCGTTGGTGAAAACTGATAGTAAACTTGATATTTGGACCTTCAGTGGACTCAAAAATGAATCAGAAAATTAAATTCAAAATGTTTACAGAGATATCAAACCTCGTTGGAAATATATTTTATATTTTAGTAGTATTCCACTTGTTTCTTTAAGTGATTCAGTGCTTTAAGTAAATAATTTTGATTGCCTTAATTGTTCTAAAGAAAAACATTTGCATTCAAATTATATTTAGGAACCAGAATACAGATAAACCAGTGTCTATTAAACTGGGAAAATAATAACAGCTCCTTTTACAAATCAAGTGGTTGGGTTTTGTGATCTCTCTAGCACCTTCATAGCAGAATTTTGTAGTCTCTGAAGAGGGTACCCGTTCACATGTTGTGTCTAAAAAAGAAGGTGGGAATTAGCTCCATCACTAAGCAAAAAGGACACTACATTTCCTCCAGAACACCTTAAATTATAGTAAAATCATTCTGTGAGAAACACAATATTTAAAATACTGGAAGTTACAGGAAAATATCAGCACATTCTTTTGAGTCAACTAGTTCAGACAGCACAATGTCTAGATGTAAAAGACAATTTACATAGCTGGAGGCAACAAAATTCTTATACTGTATTCTGTACATCTGTCTCAGCTTCCACTGTTTAAGGAACCAGACACTACTATGAAGACACAATCAATAGGTGGACATGTGAATTGCCACCTTACATGAAATGAGTAGAGGGTGGGATCCAGCTCAGCCCACTGAAAGACTGGCCCTAAATTCACTGCCACTGAATCAGTGGAAGCCATCCTCTTTCCATGGAGGAACAGTTTCTCTATGCACCTACAATTTAGGTGCCCATATATCTTACACAGGCAAACTGGACCCCAGCATGTAATGCCAACCAACACTCCTGGCAAGCCATAGGCACAACATCATGACTGATATCCAAGGGTTCCATCAGCCAGTGTGTCTGTGTTACTTGTTTGCACCTCCTGGCTGGTCCACATTGCCCAAACAACCTTGATTTAATGCTGGACTTATTATCCATAAAGATAACACCTTTGCTTATCTCACACAAAACTAGACCTTCTGGGGACTGTCCTTTACAAAACTCTTGCTTACATCCATTAAAGCTTTTCTAATCAGGTAAATATAACTAAACAAAACCTGATACCAAAAGTCTTAGGTTTGGCAATGAGGAATAATTGCATATTTCTAGAAATATAGCACATATTCAATAACAGACATTCATGCTAATTCATGTACCTCATAATGTTTTCAACTTTGATGGTTATAAATTACATACTGTAACTTAATAACTTGGAAAAATAACAGGAATAACAGAGGAAAAACATAACAGCAATCACCTGACAGATGTAATAGAGAGTTATAACAAATAGCAGCTATATTTATTTTTATATATGTAAAACTTCAGGGCTGCAGCTGTTTGATTCTGCCAAATGTATGGAAAGTAAAAATTTCTTAATCATCACTTTTGTGGTGCTCACCTATTTCACAGCTCTGTGGTACTGTCTGCCGTACACTGGTGAACCCATGAGCCTCTGGGAAGTACAAACACATTTGAGCTAATCCCTGCCACCACAAATGCTGCAAATCCAGACGAGAAAACCCGCATCTTTGGATTCAAAATTGATTTATTTTCTCTTAAATGCTTCTCCATCCATCAATGTCCAAGTGTAAATGTAAGAAGGTCCTTATGGATTCATTTTACTCTTGTGTTTCTGCTTATATGCTACTAGAGAAATAAGAGCAAAAAAGGTAGCCCAGACTAATATGGTCAAATCATTTTCTGGAACACAAAAAAATATTGAAATTGCGTTTTTCTTCCTTTTGTTTTCCCTTTTCTTTGTACTAATCATCAACATGATGTAAGTTTTTTGAATAAAGGAAAGGAAGAAAAGATGAAGCACCCCCACCATTTTCTGTGGTGCCTATCACCCAGCAAAAAGCGTTTAAGCTGTAAGATTCCCCAGAGATGATGCTGTCCTGGCAGAAAGTTCCCACAAAGCTGCCTTTGCAATATGGTGTATTGCTTTGGTTACCCCATTAAAAAGATGCTATTTCACTCGGTAACAGCTGAGGTGAGACAGGCTTTGGATGATGACCAGTGTTAATTGTGGACAGCAAGTGTATCTTTAGGCAGTAGCTAAAGCAAATCAAGTGGAAAATGCTCACTACTGCTTAGAAGTTTAAACTGAGGGGAAAAAAATAGTGGAAGAGATTCAGGTATTAATGCAGGGAATATAGAGCTTTATATCATGGGATTTGCAGTGATGCGTGTCAGGATGCAATAAAATTTTACCTACAGAAAAATTGGCCAAATTATAACTCAAGTGACCAGAACACAACATAATATTGTCTCAGAGCAAGCCAACCTATCAGCTTATTCCTAGCAGAGCTGAAATGAAAATATTCAAAGCCAAAGGAGTTTTAGTAAATCAAATGTCTGCAGAGGCCCCTGGTGGTATAAAAGGCCATTATTAGGTACATAAATAGTTAATATTTACAGCCGAGAGCAAGACATGGAGAAGAACCTTTCCCTATGGGTTTCATGAAAGTAAAGCATAGATTCTTGAGAGGTTTCTTTAAATAAGGATTCAGAGTTCCTCCTTAAAGCATCAGAGGCCATTACTTGTTTCAGCACAAAAGTTTAGGGACACTCCCCAACAGTTTGGGGAAATTAGGTTTCCACAAAATCAACTTTCTATTCAAAGAAAAAATCAATTTTGCCCAAAGCATTGAGGTTTCCTTTGGGAAAATCAAAACAAAATATTTTCTTCACTTCATGGGCTTGATCCAAACCAAATGTTTCAGTTTATTTTTCAGCTGAACAAGAATATTTTATTACAGCTCAGTTCAACTTGAAACCACCTCTGGATGTGCTGTCATGGTGGATATAAATTGCCCAGGAGAATCTGGGAATAAGACAATTTGCATCCCAGCCAGTTACCTGGGTTATAAGAAAATATTATTAGTTCAACAATATTAAAATATCATATTTAGAACAACAAGACTGAAGCAAAACATTTGGATACTTCCAAACTGAAGTCCTTCATAAATTTTCCTCCCATTAAAAATTTTGATAGGGGGAAAGAAATGTTTAAACAGTTAAAATCACACATGAGAGAAAGAAATAATTCTGACTCTAATTTCCAGCCAACTAATGAGTCCATCAGTTTTATGACACAGTAATTCCATTGGGCTCCACTGGAATTATGCAACCTAAAGGGGTTGAAGGTACAGTGTTACCAGTCTGACCTCAGTGCATGCATTTAGGCAGATACAAGATGTGTCTTAAGGTGCTCTGGGTTCATTCCCACATTTGCCTTCCCCGTGGCACTGTAAGTGTGCAGAGGAACTTGTACATCCTGAAATAATAACACAGTTAGAAAGGATGACACCCTACAAATCCTCAGGAATAGGGCACATCTTTCTAAAGCTCGTGGATGAATGAGACAATCAGGCTTTTAAAAGCAAGATATTAATTCAGCTTCACCTGAGATTGAACAGAGATTGAAACGAGCATTAGTGTGTAGGATAGACATGAAAATTTAGAGAGCTTCAGTTATATATATGTGTGTATTTTCTTACTGCTTAGAAATTATAGTTAAACTGAGTTATTCCAGCTTTCCCTTCAGCCTCAACTTCTAATATTCAGTTGTCATTTGAAAGCAATCCAGAACCAATGAATACAGACAGCCAGTTTCACAGCAAAGACCCCTACAACACCACACCAGTTACTCACCTCAGGTCTACAGTCATCAGGACACAGGGCTCTGGTGCTGCAACACCCAACTTGCTCAGGATCATCACCTGTGAACAGCAAGGTTGAGGGATGCTGCTGCAGCATGGTTTTCAGAAGGCTCATGCCAAGCTCTTCTCACCTCACTGCAATGGCATGGGCCTAGAGGCCGAGAGGTCTGGAATGAGCTCAACTGCATGAAAAAGAGAGCAGGGGTTTTTAGTTATTAGTTCTGTTTTGTAATAGCTAGCTTCTGATTTGCATCCAACAGCCCTGATGAATGCAGAGACACCAAACCGTAGCAGTCTTAACCACAACATAAATTATTCAAATTACACTTGCTTTACCTTTAGATATCAGAATGATTGATTAACATCTGAAGTTACTACTACATTTACTGATTACAAAATCTATTCAGAGCACCAGAGAGCAATGGCACACTCAGAAACCAGGGACTTTTACACCTGAAACAAACCTGAGAGCACCAAATTTGAATTGTGTAAACTAGGTTTTTTAACTTCTCCTCTTTCAGATGAAAATTGTTGAAAAGCAGCATTTCTAGGAAGTGTTTATGAGCACCATGCCAAGCATAAAAATCCTTCCCAAGAGAACAGAATAATGTCCTACAAAAAAATTCCAAGCAGAGCTAGGGAACAGGGGAGGGGCTGTCATGAATTTGATACGTTGGTGCCTTCCAGAAATTAAAAACCAATATACAGTCTGTTCCTGTGCCAGCTGTGTTTCTAGAGACTGCTTTCTGTCTACTGCAGACCACATTATTACCATTTTAAGCTAAGATTTCACTTAATTTACACAGGCTGGGACAGACTGCAGCTGTCTGCTTTTAGTGCAGACATGCTGCCTGGGATTGCAGCTCTGCTGCTATTGACTTGCAAGCTCATTTGTTTAAAATGGAAGATCATGGGACCTACAGTTTTCCAGAGCTTCCCACCTTTAGGAAAAGCCATGGTCAAGGCTGGTTTAGACATGACTGATAACCTAGGAGTTGTTTCACACTGAAATCTCAAGGTAGAGCTCATGCTTGGTTTTACAAAGGGATGAGAGCCCTGGTACCCTCCTTTTGCTGGGCTCTGCAAACCAAGATTGGACACTTTTTTTGCATGATTCCTGCAAGGATACTCTGTAGAAGGAAAATGATTTTCAGGTGTTTGGGAGGAGGTGAGACAAGTGACTTTTGCAGTCAAAATAAAATAAAAATCCTGAGATAAATAATACAACAAACTCATGATCAGTTGCACATCCCACACACTTTGCTAGAAGACATAAGATCACGGATTTGTTTCTGATACCTCAACCTCCACAAAAGTGGTTTCTGGTCTATCCATGCTTCATGTGCAAACCTTAAAAAACTTTTCATACACCTGTGCCTCAATTTTACGTGTGCCAAACTGCCTTCTGGGAGGACAGCTTAGTTCTCAGAAGGAACCCAGACCTTGTGGTAGACACTCATGTGTCTACAGGTACATCAAAGTAAACAGTGCAGTCCTTATATGAAGAGCTTATGACTGTAGCTGCAAAGTTCCTAGGCAAGGCAACATTCAGCTGGTTTGCAATTCACATTTATGTTCCTGATGTCCAGAGTAGAGCTGCAGTTTTAAATGAGTCATTGTACACCCCTTGCCATAGTGTTTGTCAAGGTCCAACTCAGTCAAGTTTGGAAGAAATTAACATCTGTAGCTGGTATGCAAATAAGACTGTAGGTCAAATATCTTGCTTCATAAATAGTGAACAGCCAGCGTTCATTGATCTCTCCTGCAGGGCAGTGGACTCTTTGCCAGGGTCTTCACTTTGAGTAGTAGCTCTCAAGGTTACTCCTCAAAGTTGAGAAATTCCTTCACTCAAGAGATTCTCAGTAAGTGATTATTATCATGCTAAACTCTGAAATCTTAGCTAAGTGGCACAAAGGATTGATTGTGTGTGTATAATCCTTGAGACATAAACCATTGACTAAGGCTGGGACTAAGTTGGGAATTAGGCACACACATGCTCCCTTCTGAGAAGGAGCTTAGAACACAAGGACATCTTTTCTGACCTTCTTGACTAAAAATGAGTGTCTCTCTCCCTGCCTGTTCTGTCTGATCCTGTCCGCTACGCCATAATCAAGTGCACCTTGTCACTGGATCTTATTAAACCCCTGTCATATTTACCATCAAACTTGGCAAAACCACTGGCTTATATCAACAAACATATTGCTACTTTTTTCTTAGGAGTGACATCCATGACACACCCTTGACTACTACATTATAGCTGTCAGAGCCCAGAGCCAGCCTTCAAAGAGAACAAGACACCTGGGCTCCTCACAAAGGCTGTATGTAGCCCTAGCCAAGGGGTCTTTTGCCCTGTTTTGCAAAGTAACTGCATTCAGCAGAAATGAAGCCCACCCTGTGCATCAGATATGCACTCTCATGTTCATGGGGATGGCTGCCAAACCGTCTGGAGCATGGAGGCCAAATTCACTTGGTGACCACAGGAACCCATTCGGTTATTGTATGAAAGGAGAGAGGAAAGAGCCTCTTCTGGCTCCTTGATTAGACTACCAGGGCTGAAACATTTCCTGCTAAACTCAGCATTATCAATTTGTGGTGTCTGATGGTCTTCTGGCCTCACCTACAGGACTGGAAAACTTTAGTTCTAGGATGACATACTTCCAAGTCCCACGTGGGCATGAGTGGGAGATACCGCCTTGTCTGCCCTGTCTTGCTGGGGACATCTGGGACTAAAACTGGCTCCAAAGAACTTTACTGTCAAAGACTTTCTGTAACTGTGCCCCACTGACCTGAATGGGCTTCAGTGTGTGCTCTGAGACTCACTTTGGTAAGGTTTTGATCGATGAAGAGACAGCTGAGCTGTAGTAACACTCCATGTGTTTGCAGCTCCCTGGGATCTGCAGCAAGGTTAACAGTGCTGCACATAGAGCTGAGCTATGGGAGCAGCCTGCAGCTCCCAAGGGCCTGCCAGGACCTGTGGGTGCCCGGTGACACTGGCACTTCTCTGAGCTCTTACTGTAAACTGCCTGAGCCTGCTTCTATAAAGCCATTGCCCTTGGCATGGGGGAAATCTGCAATATATTCCAGGATGTGCAGGGGAGCAGCAGACCCACTCAGCTGAAATTATGAGAGCTGTAGGTCTCAGAAAATCTGGGAGCAGGTTTTGCGTTAGGTGGCAAATTGAAGAGTTGGCTATTCCTTCAGGCATGTCTTGGCAGCAGAGGTACAAGGCAGAAGAAGTGTCAGGCAGTTTTGTTTCCCCTTTGCTGTGTACACATTTTGCTTTATTGAACTGCTTCAAGTGGGACACCTGCTTGGGACAGGATGCTGATGTTAGCTGTTACATTCACCCCCTGACAAATGAGTATGACATCAGAGTAACTTCAATTTTTTATAAATATCTCTTGCCAATTTGATTCACACGTCAGCACAGATCTGGAGTTAAAACTGAAGGGGACAAAATATTACACCTGCCTTTTAAGGCTGGTGGAATTTCCCCTCTATACGGAAAAAACTTCCCACTTACATATTTCACTAGTATCTACCATCACAAGCCTTAGATTTTGTCTCTCTCAAGCCTGCATCCTGTAAATTCCTGTAATTGCATGCAGCTGTTTGTGAGCCATCTGCTGCAGATTGAAAGCGTGCACTGAAAAAGCCCCCAAGCAGAGCACCTCTAAAATAGGTGCTGGAAAAGCTGCTGCTTTATCAAAGAGACCCTCTCTGCTCTGCCCTCCCCTGCCCTCCTCTGCTGCCGCTACCTTGCAGTTTATGACATCCAGATAGTGGGAGGTCTGACAATCCGAACAAGGCAGCAAGCAAGACATTCCATTCCTGTTGCAATCAGTAATTCCTCGGCGGAGCCTGCTTTCTCGTGAGTGTGTGCGCGCGCTTTCTTTTGTGTCACTTCAAGAAGGGCTCTGATATTATTATTACTTTAAATATAGCTTGCCCTGGGGCGGGGAAATGCACAAGGAAAGAGTCAGCAAGCAGCCTATCTCTCAGAAGAAAAGAGCAAGCCTCGCAGCACAGGAACTGGCTTCACTCAAGTGTGCAGTTTAGAAGTCAAAAAACTATTTCAAATACCACCATTGTGGAGGAGACTGAAGAAAAAGAATATGAAACTGGCTAAACACAGTGAAGAATATAGTAAACCAGGGTGCAAAGTGCATCTAATTGCAGTTTGAAAGTGGGCTCTGAAGTGCAATGTAAGTCTTCCTTAAATTGTATTCTTTTATAATAGTATCTAGCTGTTTAATTTCCATTCCGAAGCCATGCTGGGCCAAAAGGCACAATTAGCTACAAAAATCAGCATGGAGCAAAATGTGTAATTTCTGATATGAGGCTAAAAATGATACTGAAATACAACAGAAGACAGAGACTATCAGCCATATTATGGAAGATGCACTATAAATAAGAGCATATCTAATTATTTCAAGAGAAAGATGCTGGATGGAATAATTAATCAACTTTCTTAATAGAAAAGTGAGAGCTCTGCTGTTTAATACAGCAAGCTATTTTAATACTGCTGTGTTGAAAATTGTGTGATTACAGTTACCAATAGCAATAAGATGTAGATCTAGAAAGGAGTCCTAGTGGTTGCAAAAGTTTTATCTCTTTTATTTCTCCAACATTTTTGCTCTCTGAAGTCCACATTCTGTATCCTACAGCCTGGTTTTACTTTTCGGATGGATTTTCAATACATGCCAACACTGGACTTCCTATGGAACTGAAAACAAGACATTTCAGCTTTTGGAGTAATTCTGGTATGTTTTTCTACATCACACTAGTGGCAAAAACACAGTGACAAAAGATTGTGCTCCCTCAACTTCTGGCATGGAGAGCTGAGGAATATAATGCCCAATGGTGACAAAGGGTGACAATTTCCTGCTTTTGACAATTTACCTCTGTGGTTTTGGACTTAGCGATGGATATTCTTTGTGATGGAGAGAGCTCTGTGAACCCAACTGCAAACTCCTTCATACAAATAAATCATGAGAGAAGACTCTACAGAAATGCTTATGGAGCTGGAGAGATTAATATATCACATCTCTGCAACTTGACTGTGAACTCTGACAACCTAACCAATCTTTCAGATGAAAGTAACATGAGCCCACCGTGCTGCCCTTCACAGAAAAACTGGCCAGCTTTGCTGACAGTGATAGTGATTGTTTTAACCATTGCTGGAAATATTCTTGTCATCATGGCTGTTTCACTGGAGAAAAAACTACAGAATGCCACTAACTATTTTCTAATGTCACTTGCAATAGCTGATATGCTGCTGGGTTTCCTTGTCATGCCTGTGTCGATGTTAACCATACTGTATGGTGAGTATTAGCTGTGCAACCTACTGCATGTATTGAGAAGCCTTAAACACTGCATGCAATAACATCTTGTTGTTATTATGATTTCATTCCCTTATCCCTCCATATAAGTTGAAATATATGCTACTGGTTAATGGATGAAACAAGTGAAGTACTTGAATCTTTTCCTACTTTAAATTTCCAGCTAAAGGCATTTTAAGCACACTACAAAACATTAGTTTATTACTCAGTTGTCAGAAGCATTGTCTCAAAGTGTGTGTGAAGATGCTTTGTTCTCTCTGTTGCTTTCAGGTTTTTCCCCTGCTGATATTTTTTATATTCCTAATGAGAATGTAGGGTCCTGCCAGTTACTTTGCTCCGCAAATATGCACTGAAGTGCTAATGACTGCTTTTAGATTCAAAGTAGGCATCCCCCTCAATTATTTTTAATGAAGTAATACAAATGTAAATAATTTTCTTATCACCAATACCCTGCTTAGACATCTACTTACTAGCAAATGCTGGAATAAATATTGCAGGAGTTAAGAAATGGATGGACATTAATTCTGCCTGTTTAGTAACATTTACAAATACAAAGCTATCATTTCTTAAGAGAAGTTACTTAAGTTAATAATGACTCACAGTTCTTGCCCTTGCAGGTGATTAATAGCAGATCTTTCTTCTCATTTTCACCAAAATCATTTGCAGCACAGTTCACGCAGGAAAAAGCAGCACCCTATGTGTTCGGCACCAATTTTGTCAGGCTGTTAGTATTCCTAAACTTCAGAAATGAGTCTTCCAGTGCCACAACTGAATTGCTACAGTTCAAAGAGAAGCTAGACACTGTCAGGAGGAAAGTGAGATTATTTGGAGAGATATCTATTACTTCATTGTTTTAGGACTTAAGGTCCAAACATGAGCCTGTGACTTAAGGGAGATTTAATCCAGAAAGCTGGAAGTTTATTTTCCATTTTCAGTATCTGTACACAGATCGCCCTCAGTAGCATTTGCAAACTGCATTTGGCGTCAGTGATGGTGCAGTACTGTGATTTACCGTATTAGCGGGCGATTACCTTTGGCGGGAGAAACAGCGGGAAACAGAAATTGTCCGATGGGTGAAATTTAAGTCGTGCGTGATTCCCTGAGACAAGCAACAGGGACTCCTGCTGGCCAGGCTCCGCTGCCGAGGGAAGAGACGCCCGACATGCGTGTCTCGGGAGGGGTTTGGGGGCTGGGGCGCTGGCTGCCTTTCCCGCACAGGGGGAAGCCGGAGCCCTGGTCCCGGGGAAAGCTGCGCTGCCCGCCTTGGCGACAGCCGGAGCGCGGGAGCCGCGGGGCACCCGAAGGCATAGGGGAGGGGCCGTGCCGGCTCTGCCTCCTCTCTGCCTGCTTTTTCGCTGGCAAGACCAGGAATGGAAGCAGCATAACTTGGGGTGAAAAATCATCTGGTGGCACACGCAGGGACCAGGAGAACCATCTCGGTGCGGTGCACCATCAGTCTCCAGGATGATCAGTGATGGCATGGAGGCAATCACGTTGCCAGTCATCTATGTCAACATAATCTATGTTGAAGGTCTTGAGCCCAAACTGGAGGCCTTTGCACACATCTGCTCTGCTGGGACACCTCCACCACCCCTTCTGGGTGCTGGGACACCCCACCACTGCAGCCCCTTGAAGGGGTAAGGTGATTGCTTTGCTCAGAGGAGAGATGATTTTCTTGAGAGATTTACAGCTATTGTGGGCAATTCTGGTTCAGGTGCTCAGCCATGCCAGCCATGTGCCTGTCCCAGTCTGCACCCTTTGGACTGGGCAGGGTTCTCCATCCATCCATTAGCCTGAGACTGCTGGAAAAGGGAGCACCCAGTAAGTCCTGTCAAGGTGGACGTGCCTACATAGCAGAAAACTTCCTGGAGGTTGTAATCTACACCCTTCCCAAGGGTGCACCTTATTGCATCCAGGGTTTTCTCCTCTCATGTACTTTCCCCTTTCTTGAATTTGTAGTCTCTAAGGATGTTTATCTGGCAGATGTTGTTTTATCCATGCCCCATCCTGGTTTATAGCAAAGACAAGAAAATCTAGAAGGAAAGGACAAATGTGTTCCCAAAGGCCACTGAAGCAAGAGAACAGATGTATGTTGTCAAGTGTAAAAACACTTTAATGGTTTTTCCTGTGTAAACTGGCCTGGCCTGACAGAGAGATGCTACTGGGAAGTCATGCCCCTGAAAGCCAGCCATCACATAGCACACTCCAGGGACCAGATTTCCCAAGAGAAGACCAGAAAACATGATAAAATACATCCATAAATGCTGTATGGCTTGTCAGGGTCAGCTCATATTACAACAACCTAAGAACATCAAGAAATAGGTCTCCTCAAGGCTCAGTGAGGAGAAATTTAATTAGGCACAGACCTACCTCCTCTGCCTCTCCCTCCATTCCTGCAGTTGCAAACCTTGTATTGTATCTCCAAAGGAGACAGGCACTCCCCAAACTACTAGCATATGCTCACAATATGAGCTTTGGCATTGTCCCATGTCCCACCATCATGGGCAGCTTGGGTAATATGCTCTAAATTAAATCACTACAAGAGAAGGACCCTGACAACTGCAAAACTTGCTCCAAGGAGAGCTATTAGTGGTTCTGTGTAGGAATAGAGGGGATTTTGAATGGGGGTCCTGCAGAGCTCTGCTTAGCCTGGGTCTGCCCAGTATTGTTCCTAACAACTTGTGTAGTGTGCGGAGTGCAAGCTTACAAAGCTTTCCAAAAGCACCAAGCTGGGAGAAGTTACAAGCACTCAGAGGGACAGATGAGAATCATCAAGAATCCAGACCCCTGAAGAGAAAGTCTGAGGCCAACAAATAACATTCAGTGAGGATAAGTGCAAAGGTAAAGAAGCAAGTCAACCTCTGCTGGGGAAATTCATCCAGGCATCAAAAATGCTGAACAAGATCTGGCTGTCAAAATGTATCATTAGCTAAACATGCTTCACTAGCATGATACTTTCATACAAAAGGCACTTACCATTCCAGGTTGTATAAGTAAAGACATTCCCTTCAAGATCCATAAAGAAATCTTATATTTCACTTAGCAGTCAGGAGGTCTTTGCAAGTGTACCAAATCCTGTTTTTGTCACTGAATAGCATACACGATGGAGGTAAATTAAACAGATTGCAGGGTAAAGAAAGAAGTACAAAAGTTTTAAAATAATGATCTGTAAGAACAACATAAAGTACTTGGCTTTTCTTAGACTGGAAGACAAAACAAATAAACACAAAATTAGGAAAGACATCATAGCCATCTCCCAACAGCTTTGAGAGAAGAAAGTAATCAGTTAATCTTCATAGGGAAAGAACAAGGAAAAAGTAAGGGCTTAATTTGCAGCAAATAAGCTGTCGGTTGGATATTGGTAAACACTAATGCATCTGCTTTGGATTGCATTCCCTGGAGGACCCTATCAATACTCATTGACAGAGGGAATATCTTTATTTCGGTATGTGGTAGAGGCTTAAACACAGGTGAGATAAATATCACTAGCATGCAACAAAATAATTTGTTTTCTTTAGCTGCCATTTAATCTAAAGTTTTACTTTCAGAATTAAGGCAGCTTTGCATATCAGCAGGTGTTGATAATGTAGTAATTACGTGGATAAAAAGTCCTAAAACAAAATTGAGAACTTGCAGGTTTACAATGACAAAATAGCTTCTCTTTCCATAGATTTGCTGCCAAAAGTGTTTAATTACAGCATCAAGCACTAGCACTATGCAAATAGAATTAAAAAGAAAAAAACATATGCTGCCTGTAGCCTGGAAAAGAAGCAGAGTTAACCCCAGAAGCTACAGTTAGAAGGCTGCAAGCAAACAAAAATGTTTTCTTAAAACAGTGTCAAGCAGCTTCTAAATGTATCACTTATTACTGCTTAGTACTTACTACTATCCTCCTAGAAAGATGTATGCACTGAGACATGTGTCACAACAAAAGATGTATGCCACATCTTTAGCTGATGCCAACTTTCTCTTGTGCAGGATACGAATGGCCTCTTCCTAGAAAGCTCTGTGCCATTTGGATCTACTTGGACGTGCTCTTCTCCACTGCCTCCATCATGCACCTCTGTGCCATCTCCCTGGATCGCTACATTGCCATCCGGAACCCCATCCACCACAGCCGCTTTAACTCAAGAACTAAGGCTTTTGCCAAAATAATTGCTGTTTGGACCATATCGGTTGGTAAGTGATGCAATATTTCGGCATGTAATTGCAGACTTCCAGCTTTTGAGAGGATTTGAAATACATACTGCAGACTAAAACTTTATTCTCTGCCTGCAGTATTTTGCTTTTCATACACTAAGAACAGCTGTAATGTAGTAATTATGCAATGGAAATCAACAGTGGCAATGGGAAATAGAGGAAAACTGAGCAGCATTGAAAGAACATACATCAGTGATAGCATGACTGCATTCAAGATTATTTTAAAGATGTTTTGATTTCCCATATTGATTGTCCAGCATTACCTAAAAATCTGAAAAGAAAAAAATATATCAACTGAAAAAATATTTCCCTGTTTTATGTAATTCAGTTGTTCCCAATTTCTTATTAGGGTGATTTGCTTAGAGATTTTTCTCATGGACAGATCTTCTCTGCCTTTCTCAGTGTGTATGGCGTGGAATTTATGCATTCTATTTAGAAAGGAGCAGATACCATGTACACTGTGAATGAGAGGAGTTTCTCCAGAGGTCAGTTCAGAGCTACAGTCTAAATTAGGTGTTCTAAATGACCCAGTACGCGAATCTCTTTTTGCACTGGCAAAACCCAGAGCCTCAAACTAGGCATGGGAACACTGATCTTTCATTCCCATGGTGGCAGCATGTCCAGAATAGTCTTATGGCACAGGAGTTGGAAGAGTTTGGTGTCTGATGCCATCAGGGATTTCCTCACACACCTGGTGTTGAAGGTTCTCAAATGCTTTGAAAACACGAATCCCTTTCAGCACTTGTGGTTTTGTAGACCCTGAGCATTGGCACTTCACTTATTCAGAGGCAGAAAAAATTCACTCTTTTGACCTGGAAGAGATGTGAGCTGTCATCAATCAAAGGTAATTAGCTCCTTCCCTGGATAATACAAATTATTTCAATTGGTAACTGTGATCCCTTATCACTCTTTCCAGAGGAAACCTTACATACTGCCAGCCTGGCACTCTAAATTGTCTCCTGGCCTCCCTCTTCATCCTGGCCCACCATCTGAGAAAAAGCAGTCTAGGATTGTTAGGATTTAAAATAGCTGTACATTCTGCTGCACAGCAAAAAATTGTGGGAGTCCTCACTCAACAGGAGGACAGTTCTGCATCCTCCAGGACCTGATGAGGTTCAACAGTGTCTGGCTCCAGGGTGCATTCAGCTGACCAGATGTAGATGTCTAGCAGAGGCCAGGTGAACCCCACCCTAAAAATACCTAGCTCTCAACTATTAAGGACTACAGCAACTCAGATGTAGTTGTCTTAATTTAGATTAGATGAATCACATCTTGTTTCTTCTACAGTCACATTTTTTAATCCAGTAGAAAACATATTACCTACTCTGTCCAGTTTTTCTGATTTTTGACACTGCTAAGTGCAAGTATTTTCAGTGCATTTCTCTATGTAACATAAATAAGCCAAGCATTACTTAAAACTGTGCATACTGTGTTTGTCTGCACTTGAGTGTGATGCCTTGTGCTTAGCATGTGTGAAATTACTGTCCTTTTTAACCACAAATTCACAGAATGTTCAGAATGACCATTCCAGGGGCAAACCAGTGATTCCCCCTGCTAAGCATCTTCTCTCAGACAGGGGCTTACTGACAAAGTATCTGAATTAGCTCACTTTTAAAAGGAATCCAGAAAAAAGTGTTATTTTAGCCCTCTTAGTTAGAACATGGTTTATGTCCTGTAGCAGAAGGGTTTATTTCTTCGATAGTTTGATATTTTGTTTCAAAAGTTATGGCTTTTCTTTGCAGTAATAACTAAAAACACATCCATTGTAAAACACCTTTTCTGCTCTCTGGAGAAACTTTCTTCTAACAGTGGTGAGATGAGTCACAGAGGTTACTTCTTATTATTATGGCAAGTGACAGCAACGTGGTCCCAATTTATACAACTCTGAAAAATAAAACTCCTTATTTTATTGGCAGTCACTCAAGTGTGGCGTGAATGAAGGGGACAGAGTCCTGTTTTACTGCAGGTGGATAAGGACGTGTAAGGGAACAGTGGATGTCAGGAAGACAGGAAGGGTTGTAGGGTAAACTCCATCTCATTTACACATTATGTGCCACCAAAAGTGAGAAGGTTACATAGGTATAAATGAACGTAAGCAAGCACACTTTGGTGGGCAGGAATGAAATGGAACTCAACTGCTTTCTAGTCTCAGGGAAGCAAGGGGCATGGGGAGACCAGCTGAAGGAAGACTGGCTGGTTTCCAGCCTGGCAACAAGCTATGGCAAATGGGATGTGCTCCGGAGGACAGATAAGGAAGCAAACACATAGGAAGCTATAAGAAACAGATGAGCCCGTCACTGCCAGGCTGGACTAAGTTTGCACTCTGCTATATTGTTATATTAATAGAATAAAGAGAAATGCCATTATTATAAGAAATCTTGACAAATCCCAGATCATCCATGCAACCTGCTGTCAGTCAGTCACCAACTCTCATCCTCCTGATCTGCCACGAAAAATATGTAGGAAATGAGTTTCTGAAGGTGCTCTCTATATCACTTAATATATCCTATCACTAATAGGAAATGCTTTCTGAACAAAGAGGTGCTCCATGGATCATTTACCAGTCTCCAGGCTCTCAGTGCTATTTAGAGTGAGGGACAGGGCTATAAATTATTTACTGTTTGCATTTTCATATAACTGTGGCTGAGAACTCTCACTGGGGTGAGTGAGGTGAGGATGGTGAGATGCTGACATATGTTGCCCAGAAAAGCTATGGATGCTCCATCCCTGGAAGTGTTCAAGGCCAGGTTGGATGGGGCTCTGAGCAACTTGGTCTAGTGGAAGGTGTCCCTACTTGTGGAAGGGGAGTTGGAATGAGATTATCTTTAAGGTCCTTTCCAATACAAGCCATTCCATGATGTCTGGCACAGGCAGAGCTGGTGTTGGGCACAACACACACTCCACAGCACAGGGTGTGGCTGCCATCTCACTTCCAGACTCAGATCCAAGGCCTTGCTCTCCAGCCTCAGAAAGATATTCTTTGACTTCCTCATGTTCCTACAGTTTGCAGCTGAGCTGGTGACCTGTGAACTCTCCTGATGTATGAGATGGAGGGTAAAAAGCAAGAGAAAGAAATGAAGTTATGTTCACCTGTGCAGAGGTTAATTTTAGCAGAGAAAGAGGAGGCAAACAGCCAGCAGTTGTGTGTTGGCAGCACATTTACTCAGTTCCACTGACCATGCAAAGAGCTCAGGCTGAACTGAACAGGGCTGATGGACATACAGGGCTGTCAGATGCTGCCTTCTACCACCCTCCATATGGAACCAAACCATTTATTCCTACCACTTGTCTTTCAATCTTCTGTCTTTCAACCCATTCTTTTTCTACAAAAGGATCTTTCTTCTATTGCCATTAGAATTTAATTTCACTAACAGCCTTTGAAAAAACAGTATTTTCAGAGCTTTCTGGGAATCCAGGAACATTATATCAGATGGATTATTCTTATCCACCTGCTCACTGATTCCTGCAAATACATCTAGCTGATTTGTGGGGCATGGGTTCTAGCTGATATGTGGGGCCTGAAGAAGCTCTTCTAGTGCTTCCCAACCCACCTAGATTATAGCTTCTAGTGTATCTAATAAATTACACTTTTGTTCACAAAATTTGTAATTTTCCTTTTATTCACTAAATACACCAATATATTCAGTGGATTTTAACGAAAGGCAGTCAGTGATCTTCCTTCCATTGGCTTCAGTGACATATGAAGCATTAAAAAACAGCACAAAAAAGCACAGATAGTTTAATTTACTTGACTTCTGAAATATTGATTTTCTCATTTCAAAAAAAAAAAATGTGCTAACATTTGTTTTTGCGTTTAATGGAAGAAGAGCATTTAGCCAGCAGCCTTTGTTTCACTAGACCATGTAATGCCACAGGCAATTGATTTAAAATAGATTCTAATTACTGTAACAGATTCTAATTGTGTCTTTAATTCTTAAATCATCCAGTACGCACAGTGGCTAGATAATTAGATTATTTGTAGCTGTTGAAGGCAAAAGCTCATTAAACCCTGAAAATTATTCCATTTGTTTTAAAGCACAGAGGTAATTATTGAGAACAGGTGTAAAAAGCCAAAGCATTTCCCCCTGCTAGAAAAAAAGTAGAATTTCCAATAGAACTGGAATCTATAGAATTGTAAATAGAGCCTATACTGAAAAATACATGTAAAATACCTTTGAGTCCTAAGTGGCCCTAACAAACACATTGCTCTGCAAGAGGCCAACAGTGCATCTTCCCTCCTTTAAAGGGCAACATACAAGAATTACAGGCATGAATGTTAAGTCCTTACACATTGCATACCTCAGTTCTTCTTTCACTCTATTCCTCTGTTAATGGTCTAAGTAATGTGAAGTCTGATGAAGCTCAAACACTCCAAACTGAGTTTTCTCTTATCATTTCTCACTCAGCCTACACATCTGTTCATTGCCTTCAGGCAGTCTCTGCACTCCCCAGTCACTAACAACTTAGATTTATTCAGTACTTTTCATGCAGAAAAAAAAGCCCAACATGGATCTGGATTAAGCTGGTAAAATACCTCCCACCACATAACTCTTAAATTTTGCCATTGCTTTAGAGGCTTCAAAAATGAGAAATACTGTAATGTATGAAGTAACATTCTCCAAAGTGCAGGGCAAAGTTAGCTCCAGGTGTACAAATCAGAACCAGTGCAACTGAGCCCCCAGATAATTTGGCAGTGTGACACTTTATGCTGACACAGAGGCTTACATCTCCTTCACAGGCAGCCTGCAATTTCTCTGCATGACTTCTTGCTGCCTTACAGCATATGAAAGGCCAGGGAAGTAGCAGGCATTGAGAGAGTTGAACCGCCAGTGCCTCTAGATTGTGTTTTGCTGACGGCTTTGGCCTCCTTAGGCTCAGTTTTCTTTCTGTCAAGGACAGCTTTCATTTGAAAATCCCTTTACAGTTTTCAAAAGGCACAAACAGCTAATCAGCTGCAGGATGGGTGTCCCTGTCCTGAAACTACTACACATCCATTTCTTCCAGATGACATAATTTGCCATTTCAATCAAGCCTGATTTAGGGATGCCTTAGCATAGGAAAAGATCATTCATTATAACATGGAATATACTGCTAAAATATATAAAATTGCAAATAATTACACACTGAACTGTACTCTGACAATATAGATTTAAAGCTTAGCACCTAAATTTGGAAATGCTGGAGCTAAACTTGAAATATCTGCTACACTACCCTCTTTCCCATCTAGTCATTCACTTTGCTTCCATTTCTTCTTTTGAAGACTTGATGTTGCATTCTTAACAGTTTTTAAAATAATTTCCCTAGAGAACATTTCTTTTATTTTCATCATACTCATGCAACCAACTCTCAGAGAGTGAACATACTCTTTGCTCACTCCAGCTGCAGGATTTCACAGGCAAACCTTGTAAGTTTTGTGTTTGGGCAACCCTGGGATGTGTTTGGGCAACCCTTTACCATTTGTGGATGTAGGTGCCGCCATAAAAATAAAATGAACTTGTAAAAAATCATTGCACAACGTATAGAGGAATTTGCATCAATTATAATGAAGTTTGTTGGCATGAAATTTCATGCATAAAGTATTAGAGCTTTAGAACCATCTTAGAAATAGAATCTTTACTGTATTTCTTCATAGTGACACAATGTATGAGGCTCAGTAGTCAGCAACAATTATGTCAGTAAAAAGTTGATTGCTATGCTAGTGACTCCTAAGTAGTGACAATTAATGAGAAAACAAGCCCTTCATGTATAGGTTGTCCAGGGGAAAGTAATGTTCAGTTTCCTAGGAAAGGAACATTCAGTGCTGTAATGCAGATTTCTGAGTTGACTAGCACATGTGTTCTGGTTATGAAGCATTACTTAAGATGGTTCTGAAAAAGACACACAAATATCCTTTTTACTTTGCTGTAAATTATCCCCATATTTCCCATGTAACAGAACCCTTTGCTTGATTTGTTCTTCCCAGAAGAGTGAACATCCACCAGACCATCAGCTGATCACACATATCTCCCTCCCATAGCTGCGAAGGTTCAAAAACTTTGCATTTTTAACTTGTATGTTTTTCATCTGACAAAGTGGTGTTACTAACATTATATTTTTCCTTATGGAGGAAAGTCTTTAAAGGAATGCTAATGATTGAACTGCTTGCTAAATTCCCCAAATTGGGAAACACAGAGATAAAGAAATGAGGCATGGGCATGTGTCCATAAGGACACATTAGCAAACCAGAGACCCTGAGCAAACTGGCACTTA
>VZTN01003123.1:19256-38139 GCA_013400515.1 Erpornis zantholeuca | reverse complement strand
AGCAATGTGTACCAGTATATCAACCCTTGTCAATTTCACCGGGCTTTCTGAGAGAACAGAAAGAAGGATGCCATTGCTTTACTTCTTAACCTTTGGTGTTTTCAAGAGGCTTTTGTCATTCTGAAACTGTGCCCAAACGCTTGAGGTTTAATGCAGAATTTATTACGCATCTTTATTGTTTGGGATCTGTTGTGCGGTTTATTAAAATCCCCAGTTTGAAACAGCAATGTGTGTATAAATCAAGCCATATAAATAAACCACCTTGTACCAGAGGAACATAATATTTAGGGCTTGTTCACAAGGGAAAATGTTCTAAGTGGAAATGTCAACTGGAAATGGAGTAGCTAATGTACCTTCAGTGCTTGAATGGATGCTCCTATTCTGTGCTGAATTCTTCCTTGTGCCTCAGTTTAGTTCTTTTGAAATCCAAGGAAGATAAACCATAAAAAAGCCCTTTAGGGGATACTAAGATTTTTTGCAGACTGACCTTGGGCTAGTGAGAGCATGGAATGGGCAGGGTGTGGAATAGCTGTTCTGTTATAGCCCTTCCAGGTTGTTTCCTCCAGATCTACTGTTTGCACATGCTTCATTTCCCAAACACCTGTTTGTCCTTCCCTGGTAGCTCTGCATGATCCTTTCTTGTAGAGCTGATTTTCTTTTTGTGACATTTGAATGCACAGGCACCATCTGTATCTTCTTAAACATCCAGTCACCAAGAGCAGGGAGCTGGAAAGCAAGGCCAAGTAAACCAGTGAGGAATTATACATCTGAATCATCCAGGTGAAATAGATCATTCAGCTTCAACTTTTAAAAGATTAATCCAGTCAGCTGCAATAATGGTCATGCAACTTTAGACCAGGACTTTTTGGTATGGGCTTACAGGACAAATATGATTTTGACCAAATGTGACATGTGGGTGATACTCTTGGACATATGTGATGCTTCCTAAAAATCTCATCAATATAGTGGATGTGAGTTGCACATGGAAGCTCCTTTGCTTACAGTTTAAGCCTGAATGCCTTTGAATCTGGTCCCTGTGCCTCATGGAATTTGCTGTACTTATGCTGCAGAAGTCAACTGTTGAGGGAGGAAAACCGTGTTCCTTTCAGGAGGGGAGCAGTAAATTTAGTCCCTGTAGAGATAAGAAAAGAGAAAATTGGGCTGGATGTTAACTTATTCCATGCAAGAATGCCACAATATCATTTGGGATATTGTGGGATGCCCTGCATCAGCTGAACTGGGGATTACATAAAAGGCAGTGTACAGCTGTCAGTATTCTCTGCCAACAAAGTGTGATATCTCTGCTGTTTTCCAACTTTATACAGGCCACTTCCCTGTGGCTGTAGGGGAAAGATGCCTTGAATGGTCACTCAGATAAACTGACATGACCAGCAGTGCCTGCTACAGCTCTGCTGGGTACAGCACTTCTGTGTTCGTTAAAGGAATTACAAAGAAATGTGGGAATTTCTTCTATACACTGAAGCCCATTTCCATTTTTCAAAGCCAGAAATCTGAATTTAGATGCCACTCTCCAGAAGCTGCTAAGAACAAAACAAAGCAGTTGAGGAATTGCTCCTCTTGTTTCAGGTGAGAAGCTGTAACAGACTTTGGCCCTTTACTTGAAAAAGAGTGCAATTATGCTAAAATGTTCCTCTTTCTAGTTCTGCTGCCTCTGCTCCCATGCCTCCTCATGCAGGTGAACCATAATGTAGTAATGAAAGGCATCTTTTTACTCTGTCAATACCATTGTTTATTTTATCTCTGCAGCTCACACTAGGTCTTTGAAAGATATGAAAAAACAGCCTCGCTGTTATCAGCACAGGGCAGAAGCAGACGGGAAACTTGTGGTATTGCTCTGACTAACGCTGTGTCTTTGTGCAGCTGAAGTATAATGCTGGGAGGTGCTGGATGCCTTCAGCACCCCTTCAACTCATCCAAAAAAAAAGAAAAGGATCTTCCAAGCATTCCTCATTTCCCTGGAGTTGTTCAACACCCCAGATTACTCAGCCACAGCTGGACAGTCTGGTTTCTCATGGTGACCTTTTCCTCCGCAATGTCAGTGAGACTGACTTGGACCTTTATAGCCAGCAGCTTTTCTGTAGTCACTGGAGGTTTCTGTTAGCTCAACTCAGGAGCTTCCACACACTGCATGAGTTTGCATCTCATTAACTAGCTTCTCCTAGCCCAAGTTCAAGCATCTAGAGCTTGTGCAGGAGAAACAGAAAGGGTAATACCACAGGCTCTCCACCAGCTTCTGCCCCAGGCTGATAACAGCAGCACTTTTCTAAACTGGCCTGAAGCAATGCCAAGGCTGCAAAACCTAAATAAACTACAGTGTTCTCAGAAAAAAAGAAAAAAAGATCTTTGTAGAAGCTCCAGGAGAACAAAAAGAATGAAGCAGTTGAACAGAATAATAACCTAATATTATTACTACTGTGATTATTATTGTTTGGTATTGAGCCTGTACTCCACAGTCTTCCTCTAGGACTGGAGCTGTTATGCTGGGACTGGATATGTGGGAAATTAAGAGACAGGCTATGCTTTTAAAGGGCTCCAGGTGGAGCAGGTGGGAAAAAGGGAATGAAAGAGCTAGAGGAAAATACCATTGAAATGTTGATGTTTCAGGACTTGTCTGTGAACCAATAAGGACATTCTTGGGTATACACTGAACAATGCAGGGCACAGCATCCTCCTCACGTCATAAGAAATTCTTCTCTAGTCAATGTTTTTATTTCTCATAAGCCAAATACAGCAACTGGGATTTCTCTTCAAAAATGCAAATGTGACTGAAGCTCCCAGATTATGCTAACTTTCCACAGGAGTCAGACTCCTCTCTGCTTTTATCCAAACAGGGCTGCATTATCACCCCCTGCTTCATTCCACTTTTGCTATCTTCGCAGCACATCATCTCTTTCATTGTGTGAACTTTGCCTCTTGGAGAAACACCATACATTTGGAGAGGAAGAGACAAATGCTGAAAAAAACCCAAAACCAACAACCAAAGAAACAGCAGCTGCTTGATTTTACCCAGTCTCCAGCAGCATTTGCAGAAATCCCTGAGGAAATTGCTGAGTAGTGTTGAATGAGACAGAGCAGTCCATGGAAAATAGACTTCATTACCTTTGCTTGCTATTCATGACAAGGCAAGGATGCAGCACATGCTCCAGGAGAAGACAAAGTTTGCATGGCTGTGCACGGAGAAGGCAACCTCTAGTAGCTCGGAATACAGTGAAAGGACCTTTGCAATCCTGCAGGATAAACCACATCACAGGCTGCCTCATATCAGTGGGCGCCTAATTTGTTCCCACTGTTCATCTGGCCATTGCCACATGGCAAGTTGGGTTTTGTTAGCATTTGACCTGTGTTGACTCTATGGAGATTACAGCAACAAAAGAGAAAGACACAATGAAAGATAATCTTAGACCTATGATAAAAAATTATCTTTCCTCCTAAAATTAGTATTTCCCACTCCATTTAGAAGACTTCTAATCCTCTAATGAAAAACACCTTTGCCAAGGTGGCAGGGACCAAGGACCAAGTCTGGTGATCATTACAAGGGGCCCAAGATGCAAGAATGCATTCTTTGGTGGCTACCAGGTGTCATAAGGCTGTCGGAAGGAAGCAAAGGTGTTCTACCTGTGGCTGAGGTAATGTGTGTAACTACTATCTCTGCCATAGGTAGAACACAGGTAAATGATTGTTTGGTTTTTCTTGGAGGCTGAAGTGTTTTTCATTATTGTGTTTAACCTCATCTTTCTCTCCTCCACTTCCAGGTATCTCCATGCCTATACCCGTCTTTGGACTACAAGATGACTCCAAAGTATTTAAGAAAGACATTTTTAAGAAAGACATCTGCTTACTTGCAGATGAAAATTTTGTTCTAGTAGGCTCTTTTGTGGCATTCTTCATCCCTCTCACCATCATGATAGTCACTTACTTTTTAACTATCAAGTCACTGCAGAAGGAAGCTATGCTATGTGTGAATGACATTGGCCCTAAAACCAAGTTTGCTTCATTCAGCTTCCTCCCTCAGAGTTCCCTGTCCTCAGAGAAACTCTTTCAGCGCTCCTTGAATAGAGATACAGGGACTTCAGGAAGGAGAACCATGCAATCCATCAGCAATGAGCAGAAAGCTTCCAAGGTTCTTGGCATTGTCTTCTTTCTGTTTGTTGTGATGTGGTGCCCATTTTTCATCACCAATGTGATGGCTGTTATTTGCAAGGAGTCATGCAAAGAAGAGGTCATTGGAGGACTTCTTAACGTATTTGTTTGGATTGGCTACCTTTCTTCGGGTGTCAACCCACTCGTCTATACGTTGTTCAACAAAACCTACCGCTCAGCTTTCTCTCGCTACATTCAGTGTCGCTACAAGGAGGAGAAGAAACCTTTCCAGCTGATTTTAGTGAACACTATCCCAGCACTTGCATATGACTCCAGCCAGCTCCAGCTAGCACAGATGAAGAGTTTGAAAAAAGAGGCAAAAATGATGGCTAAGGATTACTCGACAGTCACGATAGGAACACATCGTTTAGATGGTACCTCCAAGGGAAGTATCAGCCCAGGGAATGAAAAGGTTAGTGGTGTGTGATGGTCAGCAGCTGCCATGACAACCACTGTGCGTGCGCTGAGAATTTCACCTGCTGTGAGAAGCTCTGATAGCTTAGGAAAATCAGCTGTGTTCAAGAGACCTTCCAATAGCATCATATACTCCTCACATTATCCTGTGGATGAAAAGCAGGGTTGAAATGGTATCAAATGTGCAATTTTTTTCATACAGTACTTTGGCTGCTTTAAGCACAGGCTTTATTAAACTTATTTTTTTAATATTCTAAAGGATATATTTCTTAAAGAAAAAATGCAATTTCTGGTATTATAATATGGGCTGTGAAGAAACCTACACATTTCTTTTCTCTTTGCAAATGAAAGCTAAGCTGTCCTTTGATGTTCTTGCAGAATAGGCTCCAGCTAGTTTGTCTTGCTAAAATTGAGTTTTGTTATCATTAACTGAATGAGCACTTTACAGAATTTTAAATAAAATGATGGTTAATTTCCTAATATATATTTAAAATAAATCTTAAAGTATTAAACAAAATCCATTAAAACTGCTATAGATTAATTATATGGACATTTTGTTAACTGTTTTTATGCTACTTTTTCTTCCTCATTAACCATTCTGAAATGTCCCTGGGCTTTTCTACCATTTGTTCTGTATTTCAAATAAGCAATCTTCAAAGGTAAATTATACTTGAATAATCCTCTGTTTCCACCACCACTTATAATCTTTATTTCAGGACTTGTAGTTTATTTCCATTCAAAAATTCCACGTGTTCAACTTTAAAATTGAACGTAATGTTTTCAAAATTATTGGTTGTAATTCCCTACTCCCTCCCAGTGGTATTGACAGGGAGGTGAAGTGAGAGAAAAGTGGAAAACCAGGCATAAAATTGCTAAATAATTTCAGCACCAATTCCAAATCCATGACTCTCTTCAATTCTAATGATGTCTGATTTAAGTAATGTCAGAGGAAGTTTTGCGTGAGTAAAGCCTTTAGCAAAAGGTTGAAGCAGATCTGCTCTCATCAGTTCTCTTTGGTTAGAAAAGGCTATTTTAAAGAATGTTCTGGTTTTGTTTTAGGGCTTGTAAAGCCAGAATGATTAGAAAACTGTTAGTTGCTAAAAATTGTTTTCCCTGGTTTTGCTGTATTGCTTTTAAGGCAGATTGCTCAGGAATGGTCAGAAGACTGCACTACTAGGACTCAGCCTTAATGAAATATGTATGGGCAAATGGGGCTCACTTGAAAAATAACAGGACCTGTAAACAACACTGCATTTCACCTGCATAGATCCAGGGGTAGAATACATTGCATAAAGAACATAAAATACATTGTTTGACAGACATTAAACTATTTTCTTTCAGGTATCATAGCCAATGTCATTGAGGCCAGTGGGACTTTGCTGAAGAGGAGAAATATAAATGTTGCATTGACCTGTAAATCTTAAATCCAAGCATTTTATTCATTCCATGAATTTTGCAGCCATAATCTTATGAGAACCAGCATGTATTGCAGTTTCTCTAGAAAAAACACTGCACATCCAGAAGCAAAACTCCAATGCCTTCATCAGTTCTTCTGCTGAAGTTGTTCAGTTTTCACAGAGCAATTAAATTTCCACTAAATCAAAGAAAGAGAGAGACGGAGAGACAATGAATCTTATTCCAGCCTACCAGGTGGGACTCTTTGGAAGAAGAAGGCTTTTAGCTTAGGATACTGATCTATGGCAGACAAGGACTTAAAAGTTGGCTGGGTATTTGACTGATTTCCAAGAAACTGATTTATTGTCATATATATATTGTATAACTAAATCTGCTAGTTTTATGAGCCCTTTCCTCTGACATGGAATAGATTGCAGCCACCATGCACTGGTCACACAGAAGCTCTGTGTACCCATGATGACACTGACTCACCCACAGACCTCAGCCTCCATGTCTGGGTCAAAGTGCCATGCTGTAGCCCCCTTTGCAGTGATGATGCCACACATGTCATCTTTCACCTCACAGATATTCATGGTTTTCCTCCCAGAACTGGTCATTTAGGATCAACTGATAAATCAAGTGGAATAAATGCTGTGCTTACCAGGTGCTTTATATGGTCTCTCTGGCACCGGGTACACTTGATCACCACAGCCAAACTGAACAGCTTCAGCAGAAAAGAAAATTAACTTGCTGCTCCTACCCCCCTATGCACACATCCCACTCCCACACAGCACTGTGTGAGGGGTGCCACACAGTGGCAAATAAGGGATTCCAGACAGAATCTGCTAAATGCAGCTGAGCATGAGGCCAACCATAGTAGTAGGTGGGAGCAGTTACTTTCCACTGTTTCCAGTCAAGTTTGATATAGACCCTAAATCTGGTACTTTGAATTAAGGACAATGCCCATCTTGTATCCCACAGGCCAAATGTCCAGTTGTCACCACTCCACAGCTTGGGTGATGGTTTTGAGGATTTGCCCTTGGAAACAGGTACCTCAGGGAATAAGTAGGCAGTATTAAAGCAAAGGTCTTTTGTGAGAAGAGGTCTGGGGCTCTAGATGTGCAGCCAAACCAGATCGCCTTCACATGATGAATATTGACAGGGGACTGAAGGTCTCTAAACCTGCATGTGAGGGGAAAGGAAACAAGAGGCTTCCACCTCTTGTTGGAGGGAATCGTCACTTTTTTGCCATTTATGTCTGACTTGATGCAAGTTTCTCTGGCCTTGCAAGAGAAAGAAGTAGGTGGGACAGACAGTTTGGGTCTTAGTGCCCATTTGTGCCAGGGAGCAGAGCCCACCTGCATACTGTATGATGTATATGGCACCCTGCACTTCTCCAGAGCTCAGTTCCTCACAAATCTCCTGAGAGTCCGGTTACTGCTCTGCACAGGCTCCTTCACCAGCTTGCAGCTGATAAACTGTCACTGAACATTTCACATTCAGTGCTTACACTCTCCACTTACCATCTGCATTTTGCCCATGTGGCAGAGCAGATCAGATCAGCCCTCTGTTTCATTTCACTTTCTGGTCCTCTTTCATAATGTCAAATTGCTCAGGTTGCAAATACTGACAGGGAATGTTTCACTACAATCACAGAGGGTTTCAATTACTGTCTTGAAGTTGCATTACAACATGATTCTGAACAACCTTTTTTTTCCAGCTTATTAAAATAAAATCTATGTTTTGGACATAAGAGACTTGACAGCATTTCATTAATTGACAACTGGAGAGAACATAACACCTAGTTTTTGCTTAGAAGCAAGGAAAACTGATGCCTGACATTTTGATTCTGGATCACTCATATGATTTTATTGAGTGATCAGCAGCTTTTGCCTAAGAAGCATCTCAAGGCCAAAAATGCACAGCAGATAAAGGCCAATATCTCCAGCTCATTATGGACATTTTTGACAGCTTAGCAAGGCCTGATTCTGCCACCTTGCATCAAAGTATTAATCGATTTTTGTGCAGTTTGCCTTAGTGAGGATGACAGAGTCAGGGTATGAGTTTGTTCTAGCCACCATGCCAAATCTGTTAAAGGTTGTTCACCAGTAGATAGCAATTGATGGACTCATTATACTGCAGACAGATTACAAAGTTCAGCTGTTTTAAATTAGAATTTACAGCACTTGGCCCATGCTTGGAATGAACACCATGGTTTAATATGACCAGCTTCAGAGTAACACTTCCATCTTCCAAAACAAAGTGTTTTCATCATGCATCAGACTGTAATGGAATTTTTTGTAATTTTTCAGGTTAAAAAAAAAAAAGAGAAGACATTCATACAGACTGGTTCAGAGGTTAGGGCCTTCCTTTACTTCACAGGAAAAGCATGCTGAGTCAGTCTGTCATATCCAAAAAAACAACTTCATCTGAAAAAACTTTTAAGCTTCAATTTTTCAAGTAGATTGACATTTTATTACTGTTAAGACTGCATCTGAAAAATGTCCAAAGACATGAAGCTCACCATGTATCTCCTAAGCTGGTGTGCATCCTTTATACACTTCAGGGTAAAACTTCCTATGTATCTATCCCATCCAGTCAACCATGCACTGTACTTATGTAATTATTGCCAGATGGTGAGATGCATTCTATTTTGAATACCTATATGTTTGCTTATGTAAATACATAGAGAAAAAAAATTGCTGTATTTTGTAATGTTAATGTAAAATGGTGTTTCAATGCTTTACTGTTTTGTCTGATCGTACTGCTAGTAAAGCAGATTAAAATATTCAAATGCCATCAGTTGTTTTATAAACTGGAGGTTTGTCTTAAGTAGCTAATTTGGTTTGGTTTTATTTTTCCCATAAATATTCAGTACAATGTCTGCTGAAGGCTAAAGTAATTTTAAATATTTTTCTGGACAAAAAGAAAGAGCATGTTGCAGAATTTAACTGTCTCAGTAAACTGGTCCAAAATGAGACATTGTAATAATTTTCTTTTTCTAAGGACAGCCATCTTTCTACTGAAGAGGTACTCTTTGGGTAAGTACATACAGCTCAACATATTTTGGTCCCAGAAACAGTGTATTTGCAATAATGGTAAGCCAATTAAATTAATTTCACTAAGAAGTAGAACTATAAGATTAAAATTTAATTAATTAAAATTAATAACCTGTATTATTTTGCCTGGTAAGGTTTCAGTGGTGGGAAAGCTACAGATGGGCTCTGTGAGATGCTTCGAGAAGTTTTGCCCGTATCTGACAGATCCAATGCCAGCTGCTCCAGGATGGATGAACCTCTGGCCAAGGCCAAGCCCAGCAGCAGCTATGATGGTGTCAGTGGGATAATAGATTTAAAAAGTGGGGAAAAGCTGTAGCATTGCAGCCAGAAGGAGGAGTGAGAATATGTGAGAGGAACAACTCTGCAGACACCGAGGTGAGTGGAGAAGGAGGGGCAGGAGGTGCTGCAGGTGCCAGAGCAGAGATTCCCCTGCAGCCCCTGGTGCCAGAGCAGAGATTCCCCTGCAGCCCCTGGTGCAGACCATGCTGCAGCCTGTGGAGGTCCATAGGGGACCATGTATTCCCCTGCAACCAGAGTGGGAACTCCACTCTGGAGCAGGTGAATGTCCAAAGGAGGCTGTGACCCCATGGGAAGCCCGTGCTGGAGCAGGCTCCTGGCAGCATCTGTGGGAAGCCAGTGGAGAGAGGAGCCCCTCTGGAGGTTTGCTAGCAGGGCTTGTGACCCACAATGGAGCAGTTCATGAAGAACTGCAGCCCGAGGGAAGGATGCACGTTGGAGAAATTTGTGAAGGACTGTCGCCCGTGGAAGAGACCCCACGGTGGAAGAGGGGAAGAGTGTTAGGAGTCTCCTCCCTGAGGAGAAAGGAACAGCAGAAACCACATGTAATGACTGACTATAGTTCCCATTCCCCGTCCCTCTGTGCCACAGCGAGGGAAGAGGTAGAGAAAATCGGGAGTGAAGTTAAGCCCAGGAAGAATGGAGTGGGGTGGAGGGGTGAAGCTGTTTTAAGATTTAGCTTTTACATCTCGTTAGCCCACTCTGATTTGATTGGCAAGAAATTAAGCTAATTTCCCTAAGCCAAGTCTGTTTTGCCATGACAGTAACTGGTGAGTGATCTCTTCCTCCCCTTACCTCGACCTACGAACCTTTCCCTGTATTTCCCTTGCCCGGCGTGGCTGGGGAGAGGAGTGGGAGTTTCGTGGGCACCTCGTGTCCAGCCCGGGTCAGCCCACCGCCAGAGCAGCACAAACAGCGTGGCGCAGGTACAGAGACACAAATAACCCCCGGGTCACAGGACCACAGTGCCATCTATTGTCCGTATTTTCTTTCACGAAGAGCATTGAAATAAGAACCACAAGTGGATTATAATAGTTTTCTTTTTCTCTGTTTCAAAACCAAAATAAATTTATTCCTCCAACTGATCTTACAGCATACAAGCTTTTGTTTGCAATGGCAATGCATATCACAGTACTATAGCTGTTAAAAAGTAATCCCTTCAAAACCTTGCTTTAATCTTAAGGTTTCATCAAGCTTTATAATGTGTAGAAAAAAGCATACAAAGATGTATTTTTCAGACGCTATCGGATATAAGCAATTAGATTGTTTTAGCTGCAAATATGTGACATACCACAGGGTGAAATGTACCAGACAAGATCCTTGAATTGCAAATCCACTCAGTTTTACCTCAGTATTACTAGACCTCTGTATGTAGGCTCCAGCATATTTCTTATGTTCTTTGGAAAATTCCCTTCCAGATTTACCCATTTCTACATAATTTGCACTCATCATTGAAAGAGAATATGTTTAGTTTATCAATATGGCACTTCTAGATATAAAAGCAAAGATGTTTGGAAAAGAAGATACTAAGTTCCATTTATGGATATATTTTCTGAAGGGAGTCAGCATTGTATATGCATCAACAAAGTCCCTTATCAAAGGCTCAAAAAAACCAAGAAGTAAAGATAGTTTCTTGTCAGTATAATCAGTTGTCACCATGGAGGCAGGACACCGGCTCTTAAATAAATATTTCTGCAAGTGCATTTGCAATTGACATAAAAAAATCCCACGGAGTTTATTTGCAAATTCTTAGGTCACAATTCACTGACAATAAAAATAGTAGCATTTTGTGAGCTCACTTTTTATTCTTCCTGTTATATGATAAGTGTTCTATAGCAGTTGAAGGCATTGAGAGTCTCAGAATCCTTAAACACTTCTTCACAGCTCTCAGGAACCCAGTAGTAAAAAATATATTCCTGCAACCACACAACTGCTGCAGGAAATGGAAGCAAAGAAATCAGTAGTTAAAATGACAGTTGCTGAGTTTCCAAGCAAATTTACAACACACTTGTTTTGTAAAGTCTTTGATGCTGAATAATTTGAAATGAAAAAGATGTTTGGGTCATCCACGTCTCTTTGCAGAACAAGCAAAAAATTGTGCAAGTTGAAAAATTTTTTCATGGAGTCATTTAGACTGGGAACTGCTGGTGACTCCTACTTAAATGTCCAGGCCTAAGCCAGTTGAGCCAGCTCCTAGAGGCAATAGAGAAAGAGACACAGCCTAAAATTAGTATTTTAAGCCAGTGGAAATTATTACCCTTTGGAATTGCCTACCGAAGAAAATCCCAGTCTTCAAATCCCACAAGTATAAAATATCTCCATTCAAAACTAACAGCAGATATAATGCAGCCACATAACTCTGCTTTTCAAAACTAAATACTTGGGGCTTATGGGGATAAGGCTAGCCTGGAGATAAGTATAGGGAATAAAATTCCACCTGTAAGGGGCTATTAACAGTCACATTGGGGATCCTTGAGGGAAACCAGCTTCTTTGCTGAATGGGCCTTTTGAGGAACAACCACCTGGTAAAAATATTGAGCTGTGCCATCTTCTGATCTGCCAGAGAAGCCAGTGGCTGATGAAAGGGGAGGACACTGTGACATATTAAGTGAGGTTTCATCTTACAGATCTACATCTAAGGATAAAAATGGGGAAAGAAGCACGTTAAACAGATTACTGCAATCACTGTCAGACCACATTCACTTTTATTTATTCTTACAATTGTTTTCAGGAAGACACAACTATGGCTGGAGACTTATTTGCTGATGGGAAACTGAGATAAAATCAGCAACAGAAGCCACTCAGTGAGCTAGGAACTGAATACAAAATTTAAAAGACATGGATGAAGGTCCCCTTCCTGTAAGGAAACAGATTTCCAAAGCACATCTGGAAATCTGCAGTTCTTATTGACCCATGAAAAACAAATTTTCTAGCAATGCACAGTTTTTGCAATTGAGATTTATGTGTTTGAAATTAGTCAAGTTTACTTACTTTAGGTTTGTAGAACCAGCAAAAATATGTTTCAAAAGTAGTTTGTAAAGGCACTTCCTGAGATGAAGTATAGCAGTTGTGAGATCTTGAATGGCCCAAAGAAAGACATTCCTCCTTGATACTTTCCATGAGAAAAAAATGGTAGCCATTTGGGAAGCAGCACACAGGATCTGAAAACTAATCCAAGGCAGTGTACCAACTTCAGAAATCTTTTGAAAGAAATGGAACTATTCAGAGTCAAACAAAGGTGGAAAATCTCAGGATTCAGAAGCAGACTAGTCCAACAGTTACTCCACCGAAATATTTGGAATTGCTGCCTACAACTCTGCATAAAATAAAGGATGAAGTTTCCAGAGGAGCACAATCATCATGGCTGCACTCTGGAAGTCAACATTTCTGTTCTTCACATCAGAAGTGTAGAAAATACTTCCCCTCCCTTTCTGTCTTGCAGAGAGTGAACCCTTCAAGTCAGAAGGTTTGCTTCAATAGGTTTTTCCACAGTGCTTTGTACTGTGGTCCTGGGCACTGTCAATAGCAATAACCTCTTTCATTTTTTTTCAATGAGCTCTATTATTCATAGTCTCTTCCTTACTGCAACTTAATTTTTTTTTCCAGAACTCCAGAATATCTTTCTAAACTGAAGACTCTTCTTTCACAAAGATCTATTATCCTTCTCTTTATCTTTGTTACTGCAGGGAGTAATATACACTGGCTTTTCCTTACCTACATATCTCAGACTGTACTCCATCTCATCACCCAGGTCATTAATAAAGACACTAAACAGTCCTGTCCCTTGTATTGATCCCTGAGGGGTGTCACTCTGACAGCTGGACTCTGGACTGCTGATCAATACCCTCTGAGCTCAGCAATCCATCCAATATTCCACCCACCTTATTATCCACTAATCAAGCTTGTATTTCTCCAATCTTGTTAAAAGGAGACCAGGAAACTATTAGAAGTTCTTTCAAAACTCTTGCTAAAGTATACAACTATCACTGCTCCTGCTTTGTCCATTGAAGCAGAATTGTCTTCAGAAGATAATTAGGCTGGTCAGGTGTGCTGTGCTCTTGGTAAATCTATGTTGGCTATTCCTAGTTACCTTCTTGCTCTTTTTATACCTGGAAATGGCTTCCAGGAGGATCTCTCCCATTACTTTCCTGGGAATGATGGTAAGGCTGACCTGCCCTTAGTTTGCTTGATCTTTTAGACACTAATTATAACTATATAAACCCTATAATAGTGACGGAAAGCTTGTTCCACTCAAGATTTATTCATTTTTTAAACTTTCAGAAGACTTCTCTTTTCTTAAAATTCAGATCAATCAGGTTTTTGCCAATTGTCTTTGGGCAATATAAGCATCTACTTTTACATTTTCATCTTAAATTGTGTTTGAAGTCTTTTGACTCTTTCATTGCCTGTACTTCCTATATGAATCTTATATATTATTGAAAAAATATTCTTTCTGCTGGGGATCATGCCAGTTGTTCCAAAAGCCATGTGGGCATGTTACCATACTCATCTTTCACAGCAATAAATTACTGCCCTTTCCTCAACATTTCTAAAAGCCGTGTTCTTTAATCTTTCATTTTAATTTTGCATGACTGTCTTACCTCATCATAGATAACAGATTTAAATAGTCCTCACAGGAAGACTTTATGATACACATGAAGATTTTCTCTGCTACTTTGACTCTAGTTTTGACAAATGACTACAAGTCTGTGGCCTGAACTGTCCACCAAGACCAAGAAAGGAAGTCTCCTGTATATGTATTACTTCAAGGCTCATGTAGGAATCAAGGAATGCCATTTGGTGTTGCTGATCTTAACTTATTCCAGAAGACCTAAAGAAAAGCCTGTCTCCCTTGAAAAGACAACCACAAGCCTAAACAAATGGCATTTATGACTCTACCTCTCCCTGCAGCTCCCATTAATAAGACAAGCCCTAATGTTCTACTATAGTATTTATTGGCTTAAATTGAATTTAAATTTGTCCTTTGGCATTTGCTGAATCAGATCTTCACTCTTACATTCCTGTCAGTCAATGTCGTTCCTTATCTGCAATTATACATCTACGTCTACTTGAATATCTGAATTCAAAATACCAGTCTCAAGGGCTCAGTAAATACATGTATAAGGAAAAATTTTTCAAACAACCATACTCTTCATAATTCAAATTAATCTGTACCATAAAGAAATAGAAAACAAACAACAAAATACAAATATGTGCAGTTACTTTACTACAAAAAAACAAGACTGCTCCATTTTTAATTGTAACACATTAAGAGGAAAATACTTTCCATCAAAATTATCAGGAGCATAGTCCTCACTATTAACAATAGTTCTAATATGCTTAATTTTCCATTTTTCTGAAGTGATAGGAAAGCATTACTAATACTTCTTACATTACTCTAATAAAAGAAGGATGATTGGGGGTTTTTTTCCTTGAAAAAGTTCTAAGTGCTTTAACTGCTCCAGGGGAAAAGAATTTTTATTACTTTTTCTATTTTCTTATCACAAATGACTTGTTTCTGTAACTGCAAATCTTCTGTGTATATATTTTTCACAGCCTCTCTGTAAAGAGGATTTATGAACATGCTCAGCCTCATAGTAGCTCAGAGCTATTGAGGCCATTCCTGATCACCAGGGCAGTGCTGCAGAAGCACCAACCCAAGATAAAGCCAAGTGAAACAGGAGCCAGGGGAGCTATGTAACTTGGATTACAGTGCAAGCAAGACAAAAGGACAGTGCTGTGTCCCCAAAAAGACCTAGGGACTCAAACAACACATTAACTTCCTAATGAACAAAAAGGAAATAATGAAATCAACAAATGGCACAAAGCAGAAAAAACCCTCAATGTACACAGATAAAGTAAGTGAGGGTATGTAAGAAACAAAGAAAAGAAACCCAGATCTAACTTCCATCTAGGAATAAAAGGTAAGATGGATGTAGAAGGAAGGGGAAATAAAAAAGATAATCAGTAACAATACAGTAGCAGAAAATTCTCCCTTTCCCTGGGCAAACTTTCTTGCTTGAAAAGCCAAAGACTTGATACAGGTTGTGTCAATAGAGCCAGCATGAAATATACTGAGGGATGATACTCTTGCCAGCATATATGTTTCTTGAAAATGACTGATAGCATGGCATCAGTCAGTTTAAGATAGTTTAGATAAATATCACATTAGATTTGTAAAAGGCTAAATTATAAACAATTGCTATAAAGAATACTGGATAAGTTCTTTACGGAAAAGAACAGCATACAAAAAATCTCCTGGCAAAGTCAACTGTGAAGTGTGAATCCAGAACTCTGAATAACCAAAGTGAAGATGAGATCACACACAAAAAGCTGAGAAAAAATGACTGAAAAGCAAAGAAAGTATGTTGGAATAGTATGTACTGGAATACAACAATAAAGTAATATATAAAGCAAGAGTATATAAGCCAAAAGATTTTCCAAACTAAGTATCTGTCATTCTTTTCTTTTAATATCCTCACTTCTACTGGTTGTCCAGCTGTACTGTATGAAAAGCCTTTTAATGATGAAGGAAAGGAAGCCCGTTTCACATCTGGTATTTTTTAAAGAATTTGAAATGATAGGCAGGATGCTAACAAAATGTACTCACAGGTGAAAACCGCAGACACTGTCTTAAAGGATACAGAAATGGAATTAAGGTTAAACAAATGTACATAACCAAAGATACTAGAAAGATCTATATCACAGCACAGAAGGGACTGCACTAGCTTGGCTCCCTCTGCCTTACACTGTTCTTAACACTATCCTGGTGTGTCAGCTCTGAGCTATGAAAACAGCTCTCTGAAAGGCTGAGACGCAGCCCTCACATAATCTACCTATGCATTTATGTTCAGTCTTTTTTGACTGAAAAGACATAAAAATAATGCTTACATCTTGACATCATGGAGATGCAAGGAGGCCAGGGAAGCTCATCAGCAGGCTCTCAGGTGAATCCTTCTGAATATATCACTCTGAAATGGGAGTAAATAGGGCAGAGGTTATCTAATGACTTGGACAGGAAGAGCAGGAACACATCAAAATCTTACCAGTATCACTGCCTGAGTTAGGCAGGTTTCATACTGACAATAGATAAATAGATAAAAACAATTGCAGATACCAGGGAAAGTGAGCTGTGTGTATATATAATGGTTGTCTATATATATAAGAGTGAAAACAGACTGGATACCGTTCAGCTCAAATAACTAACTGGGCATTATCTTGCTAGTGAGAGACATTTAGAGAGCTACAAAATGCACACATAGAGATGGAAGAAACCACCTGAAGAGTACTTGAGAAATATTAGTGAAGAAACACAATTTAATTTGATTAATGGCAACTTAAACACAGCTCAGAAAAGTTGAGACAAGGAGGTTTAAACAGCTCAGAGACAGATTATTTGTACCAACTACATCAAAGTATGGAGGCAGGGTAGGTGTACTAGTTTGAAATCAAACCAGTGGGATATCACAAGGCAGAATTATAATTAAATGGAAGAAAAAGAAAGAAATAAATAAATGCAGTAATACAAGGATACTGACAAAAGTCAGAAATACAACCTGACACTCTAATGGTGGAGGCAGTCCAAGCGAAGCAGTTCTGTTGACACAGGGATCCTGTAGGAAGAAAGGTCTGGAAGTCTGGCAGTAGCTCTTTTCCTCTGGGAGTCCAGTAGGCAAGTGCTGCTGTGGTGTTCAGGATTTCAGCTTATATCCATGATGGAATAGTTGGTTCCTCCCTCTGGGCAGAGCATCTCACAATGGTATGGTGAGTCATGAGATAAGGCACTGATGGGCCATTAACAGGAGGTAGTCCAGGGGGGTGTTATCTCTGAGTCATGGGACCAGGCATTGATGGCCCATTAACAGCAGATAGCCCAGGGGGAGTAGGCAAGGAAAACAACACCTGTTCCAACAGCTGATGAAGATGGTAACAGAATATACTTCAACCCAGGACAGTAGGAAAGCTGCTCTGGAACACAGGATGCAAGGCCCAGGTCTAGGGTCCAGCAGCTGCAGTCCAAATGGATCTGCTGGGGCAGCACAGGAGGTAATGGGGGCACAAAATTGTCAGTACTGTGCATTGCTAGAATTAGGGATCAAAAATATAAAAGGAATTACTGTCACATTGGAAAAGACTGCAAAATGTTGCAGGCAAAAATAGTCACTGCCAATGCAATAGATGGTACAAGACTACAAAGTAGGAGGAAGCTTTGCTGAGGACATTTTTTGACAACATATTTAAAAGCAAATAAATAAATAAATAAATAATAAAAGAATAGTGCAAAGTGGGATGATTTGGATTATTAATAAGATGGAAGCACTGCCAAGTATCTTCTTTACTTTGTGATCTTGCAGGTGACATGTAAAATACCTACACTAGAATTTGGGTTTGTTATAAAATCAGCAGTCTGTCTGGTGACAGCTGCCGTAAAGAACTCTGAAATCCTGAGGGGGGGATAAAATTGCATTTGGAATGCAATGATGCAGTGCTGCCAGCTCAAGCCACTTCAGCAACTTTTTTACCCCTTGAAGTGGTCAAGGGACAATGACATGAACAGAAATGCTGCTTTGAATAGCTCTCTATTATTGGGTTCCCTGCATTAACTTTTTATTTCATTCTTCATTTTTTACTGCTCCAGATTTTCTTCTTCCAAGCAGGAGGGCCACCTCTGCAGTGGGGAGGTTTGGAGGTGCCCTGGGCACAGCTGCCCCCACTTCAGACCTGGGCCAAAGTGCTGAGGCGGGAGCAGCACCACTGTTGTCCCAAAATAGGTTCTTTCACCCAGTGTGCAAGAGGCCAATCCCACACACAAAGTCCAGGCATTTATTTACAGTTCTATGCAAAAAGGGATGCTGGGCAGGAAATCTTCAAGGCCCGCACGATGATAACCAAAACTCTTCACTATTTACAGATTTTAGTTAACAAAGGCATCAGTGTTCATCGGCTACAAGTTACCTTGTTCTCTTATTAATTAGTGTTCTGTCTTCTATTGGTTAATGGTTGTCTCACTTCTGCTAATTAGCCTGTGTGCTTAGTCTTTCTCTTGAGTCGGTGGGTTTCTTGAGTCAGTGGGTTGCAAGCTGATGGTCACAATCTCCCCATCAGAATTATCTTCTACCCAATTAGAGCTGATTTCAGCACAGTTAATGAGTTTTCTTGGTTATTTTCTTCCCTGCCCTGGGAGTTGCGCCAAATGTCCCTGTGGCCTGTGAATTCTGCGGTCTTTGTGCCCACTATCAGCAACACATCCTTGTCCCCAAGCTTCGCTAACCTCTCCCTGGCTCTGAGGCCACTGAAGCATGTCAAGCCCCAAAATTTAACAAGGCAATTCTACCGACAAGCAATTAAGTCTTTCTAACACCTGGACATCAATTAGAGCTGTTTCACGGATTAAAACTCCTTTCTTGATTAGGATCCAAAATACATAAAGATCAAACATCACAGAGCAACATTTCTAGAGAAAATGTTTACATATTTAACGCTTTGCACGCCCGCAGCCCCGCCTCCCGCCCCGGTCCGAGGCGGCGGCCCGGCAGCGGCATGGCGGGCGGGGGCGG
>VZTN01003123.1:0-19225 GCA_013400515.1 Erpornis zantholeuca | reverse complement strand
TGCAGCGGCAGGACCGTGCAGGCCTAGCCGGAGGGGAGGGATCGCCGCCTGCGAGGCCGGGAGGGTGGAAATGGAGGCTCAGGAGAGCGCTGTGGCGCAGCGGGCAGGACTGGCCGTGTGGAAAGGGGCGCCCTGAGCAGAGCCGGGCCGGGGCCTTGCTGCTGGGCCGCCGCGGCCCTGCCGTGTGATGGCGTTGGGGCTCAGCCATGAGCCCCCGCGGGCTCTCCGTGATGCCTGGTTCTTCTTGCCCGGTGCCCCCTAGGAGCGCGCAGGTGTGAGGGACGGAACGTGTTCTTTGTGGCATTTGTTACCTGGTTTGATGTTACCTGGGTTCCCCTCAGGATTTTCTTGTGTGCCGGTGACAGGACTCTAGGGAATAGCCTGAAGTTGTGTCAGGGGAGGTTTAGGTTGGATATTAGGGAAAGGTTTTTCACCCAGAGGGTGGTTGGGCTCTGGAACAGCTCCCCAGGGAAGTGGTCACAGCACCAAGCCTGACAGAGACCAAGAAGCATTTGGACAGTGCTCTCAGGCACAGGATGTGACTTGTGATGTGTCCTGTGCAGGACCAGAAGTTGGACTCAATGGTCCTTGGGGCTCCCTTCCAACTCAGCATATTCTGTGATTCTGTGACCCTGCAGTCTGTTTGCCTTTCAGCTGCCTGCTTGGCCTTACTGTCCCTGTGCAAGCTGACAGCACCCACTTCTATGTCAGCCTTCGTGAGTTTCCTTTGCACATTTGCTACACTTGTGCTGCCGGCTGTTCTAAAACTCCCATGACTCTCCATTGTTTGTATTTTTCATACTGTTTGTCATGGAAATAAGCCTTCTGCTCCTCTGTTTCTGCTGTCCCACAGACTGTTAGAACTTGGTAATTCATTTCCATCAAACATGAGAACAAGGCTCAGTATTGTGGTAGGTAGCAGCTGGATACTGTCACACAGAGAAGGAAAGGTGGGAGAGATCTTTCTTCTGCACAGTCATTGAGGAGGTAACTGCCTGGCACAGGTTGCTCCAGGTTAACCACAGCACGTGGGAATGCCTGTTTGGTAGCCAAAGAGCAAGCCACAGTTAGTGCTGAGGTAAAGGTCATTGGAGATGTGGGTCTGTAGGAAACCAGGTGGGCTTTGCCCATTCTTTGCCCATTCTGCTCACAAGAGTTCAGCCTCCCCTGTCTGTTTTCTGTAGGGAAATAGAAAGTTAATGAAAGATCAGAAGGTGTGTGCAGGAAATTCTTCTGAAAAACTATAACATTAAGCAAAGATACTTCGAGTTGTACTCAACTCTTCTGTTCTCAAAAGGTCTAAGACCAGAAATATTATATTTTCAAATTTAACTTCCTCCTAACCAACTTTCTTTGGTTGTTTGTTTTGTTTTTTTTTTGGTTTTTTTGCAGTTAATATCATGGCACTGAAACAGGTTTCCAGCAACAAATGCTTTGAGGGTTTCCAGAAGGTGTTTGAACACGACAGGTAAACACCACTAAAGCCACCGAAATGTTTAGCTTGGGGCAGTGAATCCATACTGTCATTGCTGTCAGTGTTTTCAGTCTGCAGGGAAATAGCATGTTCTCACCAATATCCACATTTCAGTGAGGAATAATGTCTACTTCTGCTTTGTCTGTGCTCTTGAATTTCTGTGTTAATGTTTAACATGATCTAGTATACTTAATGCTGCAGATCTGAGATGGGAAGCCAGTTTTTTTACCTTTGAAAATGAAGGGGCATTACTTTGGGTTGACCTGTTTGCAGCACAGAGAAACACTGTGTGTGCAAAGTTCCACTCACTCTACTGGAGATCTCACTTCTATGCACTCTGGAAAAGTGCTGTGAGCAGTGACTCAGTGAATAGATTCTTGTTTGATGAAGGTGAATAGAAAAAACAAACTTAAAAAAATTTAATCCAAGTAAAAATAAAATCATTAGTGGTGCTTAGATAAAAGTTGATTGACAGTTTTGGGCTTCAGTATTAATTGAACAAATGATTGGCCTGTAGGCTTAGCAGATTGAAAACCTCCCTTTCTGGCACATGCTGTGCATTTTATGTTGTGCAAGTCGTGTATATGTTCCTCAGTAAAAAATTACTTTGCAATTTAATAGAAAAAGCTCAAGCTAAATACTGCTGGGATTCAAAATTCAATTTTCAACATGTTCCTGGTTAGCAGCACTGTGAAAATATGGCTTATTTGTAAGTCTTTGTTTTAAGTATATTCAGAACAAGGTTGGAAAGTTAGCAATTGCCAATTCTAGAGTCTAAGGCAGAGTTTAAAATTTGATTTTACTTTCCTTTAACTTAGTTATTACAATTCATTGACCAAATCTACCTTTGAATAAAATGCACTGACCCACTGATTCTTTTTTTTAATGTTAGTGTTCTTGTTAATTAAGTAGTGGTGATAACAAGAAGTATTTTATTAATACAGTGCAGAGCTAAAATGCAAAATGAAATTTGGAATCTACTTGCCTCCAAAAGCAGAAACTGGAAAGTGTCCTGTGCTGTATTGGCTCTCGGGTAAGTAACATGAGTTTTAGTAACTTAAAAAATACAGTCATGTATTTTATCATGTATACAGTCAATAACATGTTTAAACTACTGCACTGCACTACAGTTACTGAAATCCTGACATAGAGATACTGCAGTGGCAGCTCTTGAATTCTACAAAAACTCATCTTCTGGACGTAGTCTGAGTGTACTGTGATGAACCAGGATGCAGCTTGGGGGTAGCCTTCCAGATTGTGTTATAAAATGCTCAGTGTTCAGAGTGTTCTACCCTTTTCTTCTAAAATGTTTGTTCCAAAGTGTGTATATAAAGGTTGCACTGTCCCTTCTCCACTGGGACACCTCTTGCTTTCCTTTGTTTGTGACAGACTGCTTCAGCTAACAGGGTAGGGATGTGAAATAGAGCCCATGGAAGCCAGCACATTTGTCCTGCGGACTCCACCTTATTCCAGGTACTGTTTTGCAGGGAGCAACTGGTGAACACGAAAAGAGAGGTGCCTGTGCTGCTGTCAGCACAAGCATGTCTAGTGTGAGGTAAACCCATGGGATACAAAAGGGCCTTGGGCTGCAGAGGTCTGTGCAGCAGGAGTAAAGTTGTCTCATCCACAATTAATTAATTAGATCCTTATTTTTTTCTTTTATTCAAAATAAAAAGCAGAAACTCTGTTCTGTAATCCTGGGAGTTGCTTTATTGAGACTTATGTTTAGAAAGTTGGAGACCAGACTGTTAGTGTGGAGACTTGTGTATATATTCATTTCACAAAATAGCTGGTGGCTCTGGTTTGTATCATGACAGTGGACTGGGTAAAAATATTTATCTTTGAAGTTATGAACATCAAAATTGTCTGAAGAGCTCTAAGCCATGCAGCACATTTATTTAATTGACTGTAAACTATGTTGTCATGGGCAGTATGTCAGTCAAATTCGATTACTGGCAATTTGTCCTCAGAGAAAACTAGAATCATTAACTCCTCTCAAATTGCAGTGAAGAAAAATTGAAATGTTGGTGTGAAGTATAATTTATAATTTTTGTAATTGGACTTTATTTGGACCTGGTGCTGTACAAAAGACATGTAGTGCTATGGCTTTTGGAGTCAGAGTGCTTATGGGCTCTTTATCCTGTCTAAAGTATGTAGGATTTGTCAAACCACATGTGTAATTCTGTAATGCAAACAGCTGAGGTGACAGTAGAAAGAAAAATGTACTTGCAGGATTAGGTGTGAGAAGTTAACAGTGTCAGCCTTAGCAAATGCCTGTGGTCACTGGGTTTAAATGCACAGTAGCTGAGGGCACTGTACACTGCACGAGTAGGTGCTCCAGGGGATACAGGGTACACAGGGATCTGGTTTTCATCATGTGTTAGTGTGACTAGATGGGACAGTGCAACTGTGTTCCTGTGGATTGTTAACTATTGTTGAGCCTAGTGAAAACATTTTCCATGTTTATGGAGATAGTAATTCCTCTTGTTTTTCAAAACCTTTTCTGTCAAAGAGAGTTTTGGAACCAGTATGCCATGAGCAATGGGTAACCAATGATATTTTTATTTCCCTAGGATTAACCTGCACAGAACAGAATTTTATAACAAAAGCTGGGTTCCAACAAGCGGCAGCCGAGCATGGCCTCATTGTAGTGGCACCAGACACGAGCCCACGTAAGTTTAACGAGAGACATGGTAACAGTCACTACCCTGAGGGCACTCTCTCCTCAGAGAATGTGCTGAAAAGTGTGTTGCCCTCCTGAGACAGAATTTGACCTCACCTCTGCATCTTGCATTGTTCACCAGAATACATTGTGTATGTTCTTAGTAATGGGGTAGTGAGGGTTTGACATTTGAAACTCTCTTTTTGTTGTGGCACTAAAACTAGAACAAAGGAGCCCTAGAGTGCAGCATGGACAAGGAGAGGGAGGAAAAGTGAAACAAGAAATGTGTGTTATTAGAATTCTTGCTGACATTTTGTGGCTTGCTGAGACCCTATAAAACCTGCAGAACTGTGTTGCCACACAAATCTGCAGTGCTCTTTATTGTATTCTGTCTTCTAAAGCCAATTAAATACATGTCTTCAGAAGATTACAGTCCTTGGAAAAGCAAACCAGAAACCCTTCTCCCTTGCAGCTACACTAGACTAGTGATGAATGGATTTTTTAAATGATGTGCTGGTTTTTGTTTAAGGCTGAGCTTATGGTATGAGAAACTGAAAATGGTGGATCTGCAGTTACTGGAAATACTGTTATTTGGGGATTCACTGTTTTATGTTTTGTATTTTTTGGACTCTGCCACAGTCTCATGAGTGCTGTAAACAAAGGTGGCAGCCTTCCAATATTTCCCAAGCTTTAGTGGGTCACATCTGACTACAGGCAGTATGGGAAAGAAGCGATGTTCTTTCCGTAAAGTGTTTTTTACATCTAGGTTTTGAAGTTTTGTCAGGTCCAAGAACATAAGTACATGTTTCTAATGAAGAAGAGGGACAGAAGAGCAAAACTTGTGTACGAATGAACTTTACACTTAGTTGTTGCTATTTGCTGCAGGCTAGAGATGGGCAACTAACCTTTATGTTATTTGCATTGGGTAATTACACTGGAACTTGGTTTTGGTGCTGTCTGTGTAAGTTTTCTCTATCAATGTGTAATGACCTTTGCACGGGTCACTACTTTGTCCATTATCTTTTAAATCCCTCATGGCAGCTTCTCCCTTGCCTTTCAGTCTAAAAACTGGTAAGGATTGCTCTGCTGTTTAGATGAATTTTGGTATGTGCTTCATATTATACTCTTACATTTTAGCTCAGAGACCCCAAACATTCTTAAGTCTATTTGAGCTGTCTGGAGAAACAAGTGAAAAGCAATTAAAATATAATCATGAGCTGAGAGGTATTGAAAATGTTTACATGTGCTTTTCAATTAGATAGTTATGGCTGCATGAGAATTACTTTCCAGGAGCTAGGAGACATATCTGGATGGCAAAAAAGACTGCATGAAATTATTAAATACTTCTCATTACAGACTCTGTCAGGCCCTGATAGATTTTACTTTTCCTTCTTCAAAGGGGTTTGTTTTTCCAGTAAGTTTTTTTTAGCATAATGAGAATTGCCTTCATTGCCTGGCAGAGCTTTCTGAGTTTCTGTCCTCTCCAAGGTATTAAAGATCGACTTTTTACATCCAACATGTTGTTTAAGCACCCCAGTCCCTGTGATTGCTGGACTGTTAAGTTACAAAATCACTTTGTGTTCAAGGACATGTCACTGGAGCAAAGTCAGCTTTGATCCTTGTACAAATCTGTTTTCACATGGTGGCAGGGTGGCAGTCATCTCTGCACAAATTGTGAGGGATGTTGAGTTACACATGGGTTTGCAGTACAATCTGACAGTGGTAAAGGCCCATGTAATTTTGGATTGCAGAAACTAGGAAACAATGGCCTCTCTTTCTTCAAAACATTCCTATCACATATACCTTGAAATATTACATTCTGTTCTGCAAACCAGGCTGGTAAATCACAGGCTAATCAAAGGGAGGACTGGATGGGGTGTATTGACTTTCAAGAACTCACCTGAAAATTTAGTTTGAAGGTGTAGCCTTGCAAAAGAGGATACAATCCTGCAGATATTCAAAGATGAAATTATTTAAGTTTCATGAAGAACTATAGGTGGGAGCAATGAAATGAATTGCAGAAAAGGTAGAGGTATAGACTTGTGAAATTATAGGAACAGTAAATGTTATTATTCTGAAGAATCTTAAAAAGGGAGGTGTAGCAGGCATTATTTAAAGCATGTAAATTGGCTTGGACACACCATTTGGTGATAAATGGTTCTGTCATTCTGGGGAAAAGGAAATTTTCTTCTGTTTCTCACACAGCTTCTTGTACTTGATAGGATGAGGTCTAATGTCTGAAATAAGCTGGTAACACAAATTAACAAGTGCCCACTTTTGTTTAAGTCCCTGAGTTAATTAGACAAAGCTTTACAGAACCAGTTTAGGAGACATCTGTATGCTATATTTATTTATGAAGAGATACTGATACTATTTAGAAATTGGATAGATCTGTAGGTATTATGTAAGTGACATTTTGAAAGTGTTGAAATAACGCTTGAAAGCATTGTACTAATTAATGACAATCTGAATTGTCATGTAGTTGAAGGGGCAGAGATAAGATTGAGAAACTTGTGTCCTGAGTCTGATTTGTATGGCAGGTTCTGCAGTTCTGAACATGTAGTAAAGGCAAGACTTTTCATGCTAGGTGGCTGCAATATTGAAGGAGAAGATGAAAGCTGGGATTTTGGCACCGGTGCTGGTTTTTATGTAGATGCCACTGAAGATCCTTGGAAAACAAACTACAGGATGTATTCCTACATAAAGGATGAGGTAACTTGGCTGCTGGGTTCTCCTGGTGTTGCTGGGTTAGATAAAGGGGTGTGGCTCAGTCATAGGAAATTCCCACATCTTGTGTTACAATGTTATGGGAGATTTCGACAGAGATACTTTGAGTTACTTATTATCAGCTGAACTGTCTCCTTTTGATTCCATATTCTCCTTCAAATTGCCTTCCAGCCATGATCACAAATGTCAGGCTAGAAAAGGTGTTAGTTGTGTTCTTTTTTCTTAAACATCCTCAAGTTTCTTTAACATTTTTATTACACTCTTGTTTCCTTTACAGCTGCCTAAACTAATAAATGCCAATTTTCCAACCGACCCTGAACGGATGTCTATTTTTGGGCATTCCATGGGAGGTCATGGAGCTCTTATTCTTGCTCTGAAGAATCCTGGAAAGTACAAAGTAAGATGAAGTATAGCTTATATGAGGTATACTGATGCCTATATGGATTTCTATAGATGTGACAGAAGAAAACATAATTCTGAGCTCTACTAGCATTAAATGTATAAATAGTTTCAGTTGCTGCCGTTCATTGTTACATAGTATTTTTTTTTCCTGCTATCTTTCTGAACAGTCTGTATCAGCATTTGCTCCTATCTGCAACCCAATTCAGTGCCAGTGGGGGAAGAAAGCCCTTGGTGGATATCTGGGACCAGATGCAAGCAAATGGGAGGTATGTGTTGCAGCTGCAATTCTTTAATAACAGGTGAATGAGTGATCTGCAAACATATCACAGTAGGAGCCTGGAAGAAAACTCTGGAGTGCCCATGAGCTGGTACTGTTGTTTTTACTACACCCCTAAGCACGGAAGAGCATTGTTTGTTTCTGGCAGGAGTGACATGCTGTTGCCTTATGGTGCTTATGAAGATGTAATGAAATACAGGTCTCTCTCTCATCAAATCAGCTACATTCCTCTCAGTTTCATGAAGATTTAAAAGTCTGGGCTAGGAAGAATTATGAGCAGTATATTTTTGTAGTAGCCTGAAGAGAGAGACTGCTGCAAACTGTTTGGACTGATGAGCATTGTGACATCTTGCAGGGGCAGCCTGTGGGAGGCCTCCAAAAGGAGGCCAAAGGTTGGATACTTGGAAATCAGTATCCTTCAGAACAGCATTAAACTCGGCAAAGCTAAGTTTTAGCCCCAGGGCCCCTCATTTTGAGCTGTCAGTAGTTGTATATGAATGGCTAAGATACAAAAATGTTTGTATGCGTGGTTGTTGCATTATTTGGGCAGCCTGTCAGTATTTTTAATCTCACCTTAAACACTGCACTGTATTTCTAGAATTAAGTTAGAAGGGATTGTAGTGACCATGTCCTCAGATTTCCTTGTAAATATGCACAAGCTGCAGTTCATTCCATTGTAAATTGGATTAAAATATGTCTTAGGAAGACTTCCAGGTCTGATTAAAACTTTACAGGATTGGAGAGTGCTTTCAGAATTGTTAGTAGAGTAGTTTGTGTACTTAGAAACCACCCGTTAAACTTGCTTAGACTTAATCTCATGGATTTGTTGTGAAACAAAACAACAAAAACCTGTTTTCTTTCCCCTTAACTTGTTTTGGAGCTCTTCTGCAAACCCAATCCAGTAGATCAACAGCAGTCATCAGGAACAGACTTAGACCTGCCTTTGGCACAGATATACAATCTCTGATCTCTGTATTTCAGCTTAAAATTGCCATGTAAATAGGTTCAGGATCATTTGAAACCATGGCCACAGTGCTGGGCTGAGCCCAAGCTCCCATTTCCATTGTAGTGTCATTTCTGGATCTGGTGACATCCTGGAAGGATGGCTCTGATGCCTTGGTGGAGGACTTTGGATTTTGCTGTCTGTTGGTGATTGGTCTTCACAGCCTTAAACACTTTGCTGTCTTTTTAAAGGAGTTAGTTATTTTGAGCATGCACCAAGCATAGGACCCCATGGGTAACATGTTCCCCATCACAATTACATTGTGATGCATTTGTTTAGTCTTTCATTTTTGTTTTTCAGTTGCACCAGGTTTTCTTGGTCAAATTATGATGGTAACCTTCAGGTTCAATGCTTTCCCATGAGCATAGTTGCGTTACACTGGTGTTTTGACTTTTAGCTGCCAGAATAATTACACCAAGACACCAAGTTTCTTTAGCAGGATCTAGTTCCTGCACAAGCATGTAAACTAGTACTGACTATATTGCTGTATTTCCATTCTGTAGGAATGCAGCCCTGGGCTGGATGTTCTGTTTGGTCAAACTGCCAACTTGGCGATTACCTAGCTCATACAATTTGCCCTTTTTAAAGCAATGGATGTTACTTTTCAATTGCCTGGAATTTCCCTAGAGTTTTACTCTTCCAAAGACCAACTTGGTGTCCTGATCAGTGTTGCCCAGGACTCTCTCTGTGCTGTTCTTTTCCTGTGGTCTTTATACTGAAACCAGTTGAATGTTTAAGTGAATGTCGTTTTTCTTTTATTTCTGCAGGCATATGATGCTACACAGCTTGTCAAAACCTACTCAGGCTCTCGCCTCGACATCTTGATTGACCAAGGCAAAGATGACCAGTTCCTGTCTGCAGGCCAGCTACTGCCTGATAATTTCATCGCTGCCTGCACCGAGCGGAAAATCCCAGTAGTCTTCAGACTGCAGCAGGCAAGTTGCTTCTGCAGTCCTTGGTTGGTGGATTCGTTTGTGATTTTTGGTTCTATGCAGCAGGCAGTGAAGGGAGTGTCTAAGGGAGCAGGCATGCTCCCACTGCGGGTCTGTCCCTGGCCATGACGGAGGAGGAGGGTGAGAAGTGACACTTTGCTGTCCCACTGCCCCGAGGTGTGCATCACCCACCCGGTTCAGCCGCGCTTCACCACTAGGTGCCGTCGTGCTTCCAGCTTGAGCGGGCTGATCCCTTTATGGAGACTCGGGCTGCCGGTGCTCGGCTGAAGACACAGCATTAATCATTTCTAATGAATATCGTAGTCACTGTACAGCCAAAGTGACAGATGGCCTTTTGCTGCATCCCTTATCTGTGCTGTGGATTTTGTGTTTACCATAAAACTTCGTGATTTAGTTTGCATGTGTTTGTGTAAATTAGGGAAGGGGTGGAACTGCTTTTACATCCAGGATTCATGAAAAGACCCAGGTGGAGGGATTGCTCTTACCTGTGGTGCAGTGACCCAGAACAGCACTGTCCTGGGAGCACTGGAGTCCTTGTCAGCCACTGGCAACTTCCACCAGAGCCAGTAAGGAGCCCAGTTGTGGAGAATGAAGGATTGTCCTCTCTGGTTTATCATAAACCTTGCACCTAAAGACTGAGTTAGTGCTGATGAAGGGGAGTGGGTCAGAGTGGTGGAGCAGTAACTCTGACCTGGCCTGTGTTCTCCTTATGCCCTCCTCATGTTTTACCAGAACAGTGCCTGTAAGAGAAACTGTTTTCTCAGATTGCATTTCACACTGCAGCTGACCCTTGCTGATACCCATCTCTAGCTTACAGGCCCAGATTTGGACACCTTAAAGTAGTTTCTGTTTGTGAGCACCTTCCTGGTGCTCATCTATACTTAGCCTGTTACATATCCCTTTCCATTTTTATATATATTCCAGATATTTCTTAAAATGGATAAAACCAGGAGAGTGATTACCTTTCCTTTAAGAGAGCTTAGTGTGATTGCTTTATCATGAACTCTGTGTTCTCTGCTGATTTCTTTATTGTTGTTTTTTTCTAGGGTTATGATCACAGCTATTTTTTCATTGCTTCATTTATTAATGACCACATCAGACACCATGCAAAATACCTCAATGCTTGAATGATTTTGATGCTGCCTGGCCAATATGAATCAAGAGATAGATGTGAACTCAACAAAAATCGTTCACTGAAATAATGTTTGTAAAATGGAGCTCTTCTGATTGTACTGCTGAGAAAAATAAAAGTCCCACTTTATTTGATGTGTGTGCTTTAGAGTAAGTATTGGGAATGTTCTTGCATGCTTGGAAAACTCTTGATGCCATGAAGTTGCATCTGCTGCATTTTGGGTCAAAAATGTAAGCCCAGCAGATGAGTGAGTTTCAGACCATGAGTGTGGATGTGGATGTGTATGTGGCACCTCCAGACAGCTTCTAGTGCAACTGTGCAGAGCCTGTGATTAACAACAGTGTGCACCTCCAGCTAATGAATTACTGGGGTTTCCTTCATCCTTTAATGGTGAAGGCAGTTGTTAGTGGCACAACTAATCAAGCTACTTAATTAATCTGAGGTGGTAGGTGTATTTTTTCCTTGGCCTGTTTAAAATACCCAAGGACCAAGTCTGGTGGAGAATGCAGACAAAAGCCTGCTGTGCCCAGTAGTTTAATGTCCACAGCAAATGAACTGAGTATTTCACAGATGATTCTTATAGAAAAGACCTCTTTAAAAACATGTGAAGGAAGCAGTCTATAGTAAAAAGGATTTTTTTTCTCCACTTGCCTTTCATTCTTAAGACTGTGAAAGGCTTGTACTGTATCTCTTAGATTTGACAGCACTGAGAGGAAACTGCTAAATGATCTGAAAAAAGCAATTGCTGTCTAGATGATCTAATATCTCATTGCTGAAATCAAGTGTGCTTATTTTACAAAAGATGGTAGAATTTAGTTGTAGATCTAAAATAGCTCCTGGTGGTATAATTCTGCCACCTACCTTGGACAAGAACACAGATTGTTCCAGGGAGCTGCAAGTAATCCCTCGTAAACTCAGCTTTCTCATGGTTCAGCTGGACCTGAATCATTGCTCAAACCTTGACTCACTCTTGCCAGAGGAAAAACTATGCTAAAGTTAGGATGGGTTGGCTTTTTTAAGCAATGCTGAATGCTCTCCTGTGTCTCTGTCTCCTGCTAGATTCTAGATTACAGTGGGGCTGGTGCTGGTGACAGCCTTAAATTATGCATTGACTTTTATCCATCTTGCATTTATTTATTTATTAAGTGAGCTCTGAAGGCTGGGAAAATACAACTGCATGCATTGCAATAGTTCTCCAAAAGGGAATTATTGCAGAAAGATCCTCTGCTTCCAAAGTCCCCTATCAACTGAGAAAAAGTACAGCCCATGAAGTCACCTGTTCACTAAGGCTGACACACCATTAGAGAAATTGGAATCTAGGAGGATCAGTACTTGGATGACTTCAGAAAGCTGCAGGGGGAAAGAGAAGGCTGGATGCTGTGACCTGCTCCTGCTTCCACAGCCAGGGCTAGGACAAAGCAGCTGATCACAGCCCTGGCACACTGGGCTGTCCCCAGGGCTGACAGTGTTAGTGTTTACTGCTTGGATTCAGTACTACCAAGGAACCTTCAGGTTTTGTTTGCTAAAGCAGAAGCCTGCAGACCAATCTCTGCATATCAGGAGGAGAAAAAGCTGCCCTGTACAGAGAAGTGTAAGCAGTAAAATGAACAACTCTCATACATCAATGTGAGCAGGATCTCCCCCCTGCTCCCTGAGCCCAGCCCAGCCCTGGCAGCAGAGGGCAGGTACTTCACTGTCCCTGAATGACAGGCAGGAGGCCTTCCCACCAGGAGCAGCAACGCTGCAGGGAGAACACTGCAGTTACCCAACAGTTACCAGCTGGATCTTATGCCTACTTTAGCTGCAAAATTCCTTTATTTGTATCACATCATCATCTGCTCCCATCCCCAAACCCATAATTTCTAGTGTTAAGCTCTCCAACCACCTTCTCTTTTACAATAAATCATCAGTCACAGGGATGGGCATTAAAGGGTTTCTGCAAATAATATAGTTTAATTGTAACTACCCTAAAGATTTTCTATACACATTATGTTCATTGCGAAGGGTATTACAGATTTACCATGCATGTTTTATTGCACATATAAATATTGTACAAAGGATCATGAAGATTCTCTTTTTAGCCGTACAGGTTAAGACTGCATAAAAAAAGCTGTATTACAAAATACTTAGAGCTATTTATTTACAGCCAACTTCAAGCAAATATTGAAAGACACTAATCAGGAGGAAAACAAAATTTTAATTATGAAAAAACAAGATTTGTCAAAATAATAATAATTACAAAGCTTCATGTTGCCATATTTACATTGTAAAAAAATACTCAGGAAACCTGCATTTTATCTGTCAGGATGCAGAAATCAATATTCCTATTTTTATACTTGATCCTTGAATGCTTTTAAAATTTGATAAACTCTGACTTGAAAACTTATTTTCTTTACATTGCTCGTGCTTTTTGACAAAACAGATATTTGTGCAGCTCTGTAAAATATTAAAATACATTTTCATTTAGTGTTAAAGTGCACAGTACATTTTATAGGAAACAATACACTAGCTGCCAATCAAATTACAATTTAAGTCAATGTTCCCTCTATAAAATAAATGGTTTTGCTTTGGTTGAAGTAACTGGATATTCCATGCATACTGTCTGTCTCATTGTCTGCGAATCCACTCTCCTCCTCACACGTTGCTGTCACTACCTCCCATCCCGTTAGCAAGTGGTGGTGTTGAAGTGTGTGGTCTGTGTTCAAACACTGTCTGAACCACAACAAATCTGCTACTGAACATGGGTGGGTTTAAATGCAGTGCCTGTGACTGTGTGTGTGACTGCCTCGAGAGGGGGTAGTGACAAGTATGCATCACTCTGCCCAGAAGTCCTCATACAATAGTTCTCTCCACATACTCTTGCTTAAATATTTAGTCCTCCCACCCCCTTGCCTCTTTTTTTTTTGCCACTCTACATTTCAAACTCCCTGCTTCTGTGCCCCCAGCCAGCTTCCCTTTTCACCACATGCAGCTACCCCATCCTGCTTGCCCAAATCCCATCACTGGCTTCTTGCGTGAATGAAAATGGGATGTTCCAGATAGCACAAGAATCACTGTGCTGAACTTTTTGATCTAAAATGCACGATGTCTTAATAATAAATTATGTTTTTAAAAATTCTCTTTGAAAAATGTGAAGTGGTGATAAGGAGAAGAACTTTTATTTCCTATTGCTGACGTGGAAGTAGAGGTCTGATGCTGCAAATGTGCACTACAGAACATTGTGCTTAATTCTGTGGAGACTTTTAGAGAGAAGCACTGTACCCAGGCAGGTTCGATCTGGAAGATCAAGTCTTTGAGATGCCTTTGGCAGTTTCAATCTTTTTATCTCCTCTTGAAGGAATCACTGAGGAAAACAATTTTTTGGCTACCTGGGAGATCTTGTTAACTTTCTTGTGCTATTTTTTACTATTTGTTCTGTAGTGCTGTAATCTTTAAAAGAAATCAAGTTACAGTGCAAAATTACATTTCAAGACACATGATCCTAATGCACATAATTCATTTTGTTATGGCAAAAGTTAAATGTCTTGTGCATAGTAAAATAAGCAATCAAAAATATTTGTTCACATTTATTTTTCAAGTTTACATATTTCCTTTTCTTTTTTGTTTCTAAACATCTATATACAAATAAAATGGGTGCGCTCTCACTTTCAGCCAATTTAGTCTAGTGAGGGGAGAAGTGTTACTGGAATGTAGGAAACTCAATGGAATGCAGACAATTTTTTACCAATGTTCCACAGATTCAAGAAATAAAGAATGCCATTCCAGCTAGCTTTTCTTTTAATAGAAGCACCTATTTTGTTTGCTTTTTATCTTACATATTAGAAAATACAATTTACGGAGATCTAGATCTACTGCACACCAAGTAGAATAAAAAATAACTAAGTATTTATATTAAAATAAAGTGTTTAACCACAAAAAAAGCAGTAATAAAATACAGTTTCCTAATTTACATTTTGCATCCAAAGGATGAATAACAACTCACTAATAAATAATATTTATATAAATATTTTATGTCTGGATATTTTTAGAAGGCAATAGCCTGAAGCAACTGCAGAAAAACCTAACATGGTAGCAGTCTGATTTACTCTCCCTTCTCCCTCCCCCCAAGTGATTACAGTGATTCTTAGTTTAATAATACAAAGGTATCTTGCTGCAAGACAGCTGTGTACTCCACACATTTTTAAGTGGCAGAGAGGTGGCTGTTTTAGTAAGTACTGTACAAAGTGAGCTATAAAAGCAGTGAAGCTCCAACTTCCTCTAGAAAATGTTTCTGTTCAGTTTCTGCTTTGTAATTCAACACATACATACAGTCTGAAACATGGGTTTAAAATTGTAAGAATACTCTTGGAGTACTGGAGTTGTTTTCAATGCAGTTTGAAAAGATGGGCAGTTTTTTGATTCTTTCATGGCACAGTGTAGCTGGTAACAGCAGAGAGTAGTTTCATGTGAATAAAGCTTGTTTCATTGTGGTTACATCTAGCAATGCTTGAACGGTTATGCTCACTTTTACCAAGCCCTTTTCTTCTAGGATGTGGTGTGGTAGGCAGAGCTTCTCCTAGAAGAAGACAAAAAAAGGAGTAAAAATTAGAATATTCAATCCTCACTGCAGAACCTCACTTCACACGATCACATTTGGAACACAAAGCCCAGCAAGCAGGAATCGTTTCCCATTTTTAGTTAAAAAGAACTTCCTGTGATTTTGACAGTAAGTCTCTGATTTTGCTCCCACTATACCTAAGAATTAGTGAGAGATCTGTTAACATTCTGGGCCCCAGAAACCAAGTTATTCTGTGGTCATTACAGCATGTAAACAGATAAGAGTGAGGGCCAGCAAGCACACACCAAACCTTCACCTACAAAGCAGGATAACATGGCATTTGCCTTCTTATGACATATGTGTGAGATGGGGGATGGAAAGCTGACTTAAAAAAAAAAAAACAAACCAAAACCACTCCAATCTCCCACTGAGCTCTAGACAGGTGCCAGGATATGCACCTTGAAAACTACACACTATGACATACACAGAAGTGTGTGCAATGTTGTGCATTCAATTGGCAAAGTGTTTCGTTCCCAGTATTTGCACCTCATTCAAAATACCCAGGAATCAACCTTATTCACAGTAAGGACACAGCAGTCATGGCCAGGATGAAACTCACTAGCTGTCCACAGAGGCTGTTATAGTAGAAGACAGCCAAGCAGTAAATACTGTATCTCCTACAGGGAGTGCAAGACAGCCACTCATGAATAATTAGAGAAAGCTTTGGAGGGGCAGCCTTGTGTCATGACTGGCCCTCTCTTTAAAAAGAAGGTTTTCTTAATGTAACTGGGTATTCTTGTTAAGAAATCAATGAAATTATGAAATCAGGCAGCAGGTTTATAATAAATAAATGGAAAAGCCAGACTACATCACATAAACCATAGTTACAATTGTGAGACTCATTGCCACAACATGGAAGCCAAAAATGGGATGTGGGATGACAAAAATATACAGATAAGAGAAAAATCCAAACAATGCTATTAAACACAAACACATGGAAACAGTGCCTGGTCCATAAAGTCCTTTAGCTGTACATCATTGCTTCAAGCATGAAAAAGGCACCACCTGTGTGATCTAGCCTGTTCCTTCCCTACGCATTCATACATGACCATCAGCAGACTTGGAATATTGATTTTTTTGGAAAGAGAGGGTGGTTTTGATATTCTCACTATTGAGTATCTTAGGTATTCAATAAAGTTTTAGCTTTTAAAACTAATCATGCATTTGAGATTCTGTTTTAATTAACTGCCTGTCTTCTACTGAATATTCTTGCGTCTGTAATGTTAACTAGGGGTCCCTTACTTTATCTTTATACAATTCATGGTCCTTTTCCACACTTTCTCACTGATTACTTCATCAATTGAAACCTCACTGATCTCTTCAACCTCTCTTCTCATGACACATTTTTTCAGCTCTAGTCCCTTCCTTGACTCCTATGGATCCTTACAACTCCATATAATGGGACTGGTACACACGAGAACAATTCTTAAGAGTCTTTATTACATCATGCACCTAGGTTTAATTGTTTTTATCTCCTTCCACTGTTGTCCAGTCCTTGGTCAGGAGACCTCCTCCAGTGGGCCACAGCTCCAGAAAAGTATCAGTATTAAATATCTGTTCCACTGCTTCTGATGTTTACTGCTTTCTTTTGTTAATGAGTACTTCCTTTATGCATAACCAACATTTAGCTTGCTTAAATTTCTTGTGAAGTTCCTCACACCCTGCTCCAGCCTCAATGAGAGGAAAAACTGCAAAACATGCCTATTAACTACTGAACCTAAAGAGAAGAGCCCAACTTCATTCTCAATCACAGCATCTGATAGTAGTAACTATAATGTATCCGTATTTTGCTTACATTTTGTATTTACTACTGAAGTTGGTTTAGTATTTATTATTTAATGTTTGAAAGATTTTTTTTTTAAGACCCAAGAAACAAGTAAACAAGTTCAAAGAGAATTTTCAAGGAGCTTGGCTGAGTAGGTCTGCAGGACATGGACAACACACATTTCCCCACACAGAAGATGCTATAATATTCTTGCTAATGCTGGGTTACCACTTCTCCTCAGTTTGTGGAGTCTGATTCACATTGACCAAACTATTGTGGCAACTGCCTCCTGTTCCTGTCAGCCACCCTGCCCCTCTCTGCTGCAATTATTTGTCCAGTCAGGCCAAGGAACTACCCCCATCTAGCAGCCACTCCAGGTCATCATCCACATTTCCATTTCAAACCTACCTACAATAAACTGATCATTTAAGTTAAAACGCCGAGTTCTGCAGTTCATTCTTGTTTGTTCTTCTGACTGAAACATTGACCTGCAAGCTGCCAGAGGTGGCTCCTTCAACATTTATTCCTCTGAAAAAAAAGTGTCTTTTCCAGAGAAACATATATTTTAGGATGCAAACACTAAACTGATACCTGATCAGCACTGAAGTAGCTACATAAGAAGGTAGATACAGTGATATGAAAGAAAAGGGAAAAAAAAACCCTAATATTCTTCTCCTTAAAAGGTATGATTTCTACTAGACATTTTGCCAATCTACTGTCCTGAGAACCAGTTCCTCTAAAAATCCACAATGCTCTGATGCTGATAATTTTTTAAAAAAATAATCATACTAATCTGAGAATACAAATCAGACACCTGAAGTGAAATGTTACTCTTTCTGAGTTACTCTTCTGCTTCTTTCCAGTATCCTTACACAGCAGGCTCTTGTTTCACAGATTTGGTGGCCCTTAGCATGCCAATATTTCATTATTCTTCCAGGCTGGACAAAAGACATTTAGTAAGAAGGCCTGCTGAATCCAGTACCTCAAAACTAAGGGACTGAATCCAAAAACTCAACCCTAAGAAAACCTACCTTGCTAGATATTCATGTTTGAAAATATCCGACATTATGCTGCTCAAGTCAGATTTGCTTAAACCACCAGTTAAAGATGTTTGCTAAGAAAAATTTGAATTCCAAACTCACCATTTTTGTGGCACCTTGTAGCAGTCACTGAGCTACTCTGTCATTCTCTCTTGCTAGGATTTTTGCAGTTGTTTACAAGCACATTTGCACTAAAAGCATAAGGGAATGCATGCCCCATTTAATATAAAAACCCCATCCACTATTGTTTTCTTCTGTTTTTAAAGGCAAGCATTATCTAATTATTTTAAATACAGCATAGTAATTTAGTTTGCATAAAGCAGCCTCTCTCTACCTGCTGTATTTACAAGATGCATACTCCAATTAAGAGAGCTATTCTAGGAGGTCTGTAAAAAAATAGGACCATACAACCGTGTTGTAGGAGTGAAAAGTTTCCCAGCACATAACTTTTCTATATATCATTCTATGTTAGTGCTCAAAACACACACACTTGACAGCCTTCTCTTATGAAGCAGGTGGAACTTGGCTATATTTTATAATTCTGCAGCTAAACACATGGCTACAATGAACTTTCCAAACTTGACAATGAGACCAACTCCATAGGCCATCTCCTAAAAATTATAAACTGCTCTAAATGTGTCACAAATCAATATTGATATGCAAGCCCCAAACACTATCGTAAAAGCTTTGTAAATGGCTTTCATCAACCTTACTTCACATACTTTTCAAATCAGAGTTTTAGAGTCACAAATTTACTTCTCAGCCTAGGAAAAGTCAAATCCTGGCATGGATGGAATCCAAAGCACAAACAAGAGCTTTCCATAACAGCAGTTACATCCCAGGTGCCTCCATACTTAGGTTCAGCCACTATCCCTGATTTTCCATGCTCTGCTTCATTTCCTCAGCAGCTACAACTGCTCTCTGGAAACCACTGACAGCAGACCTGTGAAGCTGCAGGCCAGGAAGATTTCAACCCTTTTCTCAAATCCTGTCATTTTGAATCAAATGCCTGACCATCAGGAGGAGAATTTGCCCATGTGTCAGAGGAGACTCAATCTCACCCACTTCTCCCCACATTTAATAAAATTTCTGTCCCCTTTACAATAGATTCAAATGCATAACGCTTCTTTATAAAAGTGTGAATTCTCTCTTTAAAACCATCCCTGTTGAAACCATCACAGAACAAACTCCAA
>VZTN01003121.1:145739-172598 GCA_013400515.1 Erpornis zantholeuca | reverse complement strand
TGAAGCTGCCATCCTTGCAGTCTCCAGAACCTATTCCTGTAATCTCATGAAGATTAGCAGGTTCTTGCTAATAATAACTTAAACCTCCCTGAAGAATCACAGCCTCTCACATATCACATCCCAGCCTGCATTTACTGCATATGTGTCCTCTTTTTCATGTTTAAATGAAGTACGCCTTTACTCCATGCACAGATTCACAAGAAAGATTTCAGTGTCATTTGCATACTACAAAAAAGGAGTGATACCATCTCCAAATGAGATATTGTGAACTTACAAGAAGGAAGTATGTCAAAAATTTTAATCTGAATATGAGATGGTACGATAAATGCAACCTGCACACCAGTTAAGAACTTGGCTAAACAGGGGCTGGAAATTAAATACTCATTAGGTAAGGCTGGAATTATGAATGGTCAGCCTCATAAGCCAAACTCAAGGATGCTTAAAAGAAAAGTCACTAAAATGTCAATAGAAATGTGCTATCCAACATGTGTGCTGACCCTCACAGAGATGGGTAACTCTCAGTACCACACACATCACCAACATCAGGTAAGGTATGAACAGAAAGTCATTCAAAAAAAAAGCCTTCCAAATGTACTTTTTTAAAAGCAGGCTTCCAAACTCAAAGCATATACCATGGGGAGCTGAATTCTTTTTCCACTTTGCAAGACATAAAACATGCAAACCATTAAGACTAAAAGATTTGTGCACTTGAATTGTGTCTCCCCAGTCTTTCAGATTGCAAATGTTGTCAAAACGCACAAAACATTACTCCACCGCTAGCCCTATAAAACTTTTATAGTAGCAGTAACATACGAATCACTGCATTAATTTGATCACAGATTTATGAAAGTTACAAGTGTTCTTCACCAGACATTCAAATTCTAATTCACAAACATTGATAGATTTAATTCTACTCCGTGGCTAGTCCTCCTGCTCAGACTTCCAAAGTGAAAACAACTGTGCCAACCAGTATTTCCAGAGGTCTCTTTGAATTTTCCCAAGGCTGGACATCATTAAAAATCTTTTGGTTCAACAAATAGGACACAAGCGTAGGACAAATGACATCTTTGCATCAAACCAGTGGTGAAACATACCAATTGTGCATCACTTAGAATAAACCCATTATTGTTTAAGAGATGCTCAAAAATTATACACATGACAAAAATTTTCAGAGAAATTAAACATTCAGCATTTCTGAAAGCCAAGTTCATTTAACACAGTGGTCCTCTGACATGCTCCCTGCTATCCCAGCACTTCAGCTCTCTGTCCTGGTATTTTCCATGCCAAAAGCCACAGAACCTCCCTTCCCAAGTGATACAGGATAAGCAATATGGACCCATAAGAAAGAAATTAAAGGACCCTAACTCTTTCCATACAATCATTGGTTTACTTTTCCCATGTTCTGTGGGTGTCCTTATACCACCTGTGTAACCAATAGCTATCATAACTTTCTAGCCTCTTATTCATGATGGAGGAAACCCCCAGTTTCTGTAAGTCCTCTGTATTTCTCTGCAGATATCCTGTTTTCCACTCTCTCCAGAGCCCATTTATTTTTACCCTTAGCCATCACAGTACTGCTGATCCCACTAATGTCCCTTTTTCCCAAAACGGGAATAACCTTTATCCCCAAAATGCAAGCAGATGCATCAGTTTCTCAGTTCATCCACTGCTGCACTTCTCACTTCCCTTTTTCATTCCTCACCACACAATCTTCACACTGTTCATCTCTGAATCATCACAGTCTTGGTCTTTGTTTTGCATTAACTGACTCCCAGTCCCTCATAGGGGGTCCCTGTGGTTTCATTTTCCCTTCACTACCATTATGGTCTCTTAAGTATCGGAAAAGCAGAGACTGTATTCCCCATGGCAGATTCATCACTCCCCTGCAAGGCTTTCTGGCACAATGACAGCACTCTCTTTCCTAATACTTATTATTAGCTGTCAGGAAACTAAAACACTCAGCTGCAAAAGTTCTAGAGAATAAGCAGAAACAATTAATGGGAATGTTCACCAAGAACTGCTTAATTCCAACTGCATGTAAACACTAAAGTGATTTAGCAGATAACTTCTATGGTGATAGTGATTTCTCTCTTATTTTCTCTGACTTAATTTTCTGGGTTTGTAGTTATTTAAAGTTTTGGATATGAGAAAATGTAAAATTTTTAGTTTTCTGATATGAGGAAATATATTCCATGGTTAAAAGAATACAGAAATATCTGATAATGCTCTAAAAATCAATCTAGATATTAATACTCAAGGAACTAAACAGAGAAAGAGTGGGTAACTTTCTATGAAAAAGAAAAAGGTTTGTTTTACAATTATGTCCAAAGCACATGATAAAAATAAACATCAGGAGGCTGAAGCAACCTGGAAAGATTCTCAGGAGTTAAAAAGAGCTTGTGGCAGGGCGGCCATAGGTTGATTGAAACTCCATTAATCTAACCATTACCATCACCATTACCCTAACCCTAAGTCCAACCTCATCACCAGGGGTGGTCCAAATCAGAAAAACACAGGAGCAGCAACACTGGAGCCTTGCTGGGATCCTTGGTATGCCTTTTCCAGTCCCAGTGTTCCTGAAAATGTAGGCTCTTCAACTCTCTCTTACCCTAAGCACAAACAATGTTTACAATACAAACAAGTCACTCATAAACAAAGGGAAAAGCCACAGTCCACTGACAAAAGATGTATTTCCTCTTTACCAAGAACATTCTCTTGTAAGGAAAGTTACAAGTAAAGATACCAGCAACAAGGGTTAACAGCAGAACAACACAGTTTATAGCACTGGATTTACACCATATGTTTTTCCTGCTATAATTCAGAAACATATTAACCAACTGTATTTTAATGTTAAGTAGACAAGCTTTATAGAGCTGGCTTGCTAAATGTTCTCTCCCAATGTCTCACCATCAGCTGTCTTCACTTTTGAACTGTCTTCACTGTTCAAAATTATTAAATTAACAGTAATACAGAAACATAATTATTTTTCATCTAATGCATGACTTCAGATTATAACAGAGTAACCTTCTTATTCATATTGGGATTCTATTTTTCATTACAATATATTGCTTCTCTGTAAAACTCAAACTTGCAAAATGCTGACTTCAATGAGCAGAAGCTTTCCAGGCCCTATCCCAGACCTCTTAAGCCCTAGATCCTGGAATTACAGACACCATTTCCACCAAATCTGTCCTAGAAAACTCCCAGATTCTAATCCTGGCCTTGAAACTTTGTGAATTATGACAAAGGGATACCCCCTTTGTCATATATATGGGGATTTATAATATACGAGGATTTGTTTTGCTCAATTACATCCTTTAAATTCAGGCAAACTGACGAACTTAGCAAGGCAGTGCCAAAAAAACCCAAGTTCATTTGAATTAAATTTCTACAGGGACAATGAGGGAACAGTGCATTGGGACTGGGACTCAGTTTGGCCCATACTTAAGTTTTTCATTCAGAATTTCAGTACTTATCTAAATAATATTATTACTGTACAACAGGATATTTTGTATTCTCCAAAGCCCTGCTGAAGGTCTTTCTCCTGAAGCATTTGTTGGGGTTTTTTTAAGCACAACATTGGTCATTACCTCTTGAGCAGTTTTCCAAAACTAATGCACAGATTAAATGGACTTCAGAAACATAAAATGCAAGAACAGGCTGATTTTTTTTATCATAACAACAGTGCTTATGATTCTAAAAGGAACAGCCTTTTCCCCCAACACTGTCATTACCATATTAATGACAGGCTAGGTAAAATACAAAGGACTGTGCTTTGTCCTACCTAGAGAATTAACTACCAATCCAGTCATCAATTCCTGGTAACTAACATGTTATTGAGGATTACTACTGCACGAATCTTTTGTCATATATCAGTTAGACATAGCACTACACTTTTGCTATGATGAGATGTTCGTATCAATTCACTAATAACACCTTGCTTTTACCAATCCTTGCACAGGGAAAGAGCACAGAACCCATAGTATATGATGCCATTGGCATCTCCTCACACACATGCTGACTTTTTCATTCCATTCAGGACAACAACAAACTTCTGCCAACACATATAAGTGGTTATGCTTAGGTATCTGAGAAAACAAGTAGAAATGTATTATTATTATTATTATCATCATCATTATTTAAAATAAGCTAAGTTAGGTTGTTTACAGAGGAAAAACAAAAATGTTTAGGAATGTTTCAGGATCAATGTGAGTCAAGGGCACAAAATAAATCACAGAGATTGAAATTCAGACACCACTGTCACTGCAGCTTTTCTATACTTGGCCTTTCCTATTTAACATTAAAAATGTTAAGCACAAGGCACTGTTTCTAGAGAAAGACACATTACAAGAGCAATCGAAAGTACTTATAGGTCCTTTGTGACAGGACAGGATACTGAGCCACAGCTTTCATCGAACTGCCTGGGTCAAAGAATGCAATAATTTTGAACATTCAGAAGAAGCTGTAGTATTGAATTTTCTATACTGTCTCTTCCCACACTCTTAAAAGAACTAATGAGTGTTTTGGGGTTGGTTGTTTTATAAAAACCTTATCAAGAAAGTGAGGGATAAAAAGACAACCTGTAGTGTCTTGCATCAAAGTCTGACTTGAGACAACAAAGAAACTGAAGTGCTGAAAATTCTTCAGAAAATAATGACAAAAGAGAGTTTATTCTTAAGATCAATCCCTAAATGTAACCCAAATAAACAAAATGAAAACAACAGGCCACATAATACAGACAAACAGAAAATAACAACAAAAGAGAGTTTATTCTGAAGATCAATCCCTCAGTGTAACACAAATAAACAAAATGAAAACAACACGCCACATAATACAGACAAAATACAATCCAAATCAACTAGGCTGTGCGAGACATTGAGCTTTCCATGAGAGTTAAAAAAGCAGCACATACCTTCTGGGAGCACAGCTAAGCAGTCGGAGAGCTGGTGTATTTTGGCCAGCAAATAGACAGGTGCTGACAGAGAAGCCAGATGGCATCCACCTAGTCCAAGTGGCTGGCTGCCTCTTGGCTGGCCACCTCATGGTGCTTCTATCCCTACAGCAGATACGCTGGCCTGCAGGTTAGTTGCAAGATTCTGTCTTGGAGCCTTGCTTCGTTTAGTGGGGAGGCAATGGCAGACAGCATGTCGAGGGAAAAGGAAAAGAATGAAAGTCGGGGGAGACACAATTTGACATAGAGAACAAGGTAAGAAGAATGGAGAGGGGGGTGAGCTATAGAAGAAAGGTAAAGCCTGTCACCTAGATCGGCTGGAGTATTTAGCAGCTCACCTCTGCATTTGAGATGGAAACTTTGACAACAGAGACTATATTGACATTACAGCTCTTAATGGCTCCACCAAGTGCATTTGACACTTGACAAGGAAACAGGTAATTCTCTCTCCTGTCCATTCCCTGAAACTGCCAGAAATAAAGCGGTCATTCTTAAGCAGTCAGTAAAACCAGACCTTTTTAAAAGGTTTTCTAGCATCAGATCAGGACACAAATCTTTTTTTTTTTTCAGTTCATAGTTGTTTTTTTTCCAGTTCTCCGTGGGGAATCAAACAACTAGATAATCTTGGAGACTAAATTAGGGACCTGCATTTGGTACAAAATGTACTCTGGAGGCTTGCAAAAGAAGTGCAATAAATAGACACTGGGAAGGAAAATCTCATCCTGGCTACTACCTCACCTCTCTAAGATCACAAGCAACTGTAGCCATGGCATTCTTGTTTTGAACATGATGATGATTAATTATTTAAAATATTCTTTGCTTTTATTTTTAGGATTAGTGATATTAAGTTTTACTTCTTACTTTTAAAAAGCTACACCAATTCCCAATACCCAAACTGGTAGCACTGCTTGCTGGTCTCCTATGAGGATAAGCCAACAGAGATCACTTCACCACCACCACCACCACCACTTGAGCTAATAATACAAATTTGAGGTTGACTATATTCTGTAAGGACCACCAGCCCTACTGCCTCGGAAAGAAGTTTTCCCATATAACTTAGATCATTCAACATCATACATCAGAGCCCATAAAAAAACCAGTTCTCTCAACTCAGCTGAGAAACTACTGAGCAACCCCTAGAGAAAACAGAACCACACTGAGAAATAATGCTGGCATTTGCTTCCTTGAGTGACTACCACACGAGTAAAGAGCAAAGTAAGATCAAAAACATAGTTCTTCCTTTCTTCCCTCAAATGGCAATGTCAGGCAGTTTTGTAGTTCGAATATAGCTAAACTCTCACACCGATATATACAGAGTACCCTCACAGTGGTGAGTTTGAAAATGCCACTTCCTGCCCTGACCTCAGCAGACTTGTATTTGTCCTGCAACCTAGATACCTTTTATTTTTACTTGATGAGCAGACACAGCCTGTGTTTCAACTGACTTTCATGTGGAAAAACGTGAACCTAGAGTACATCATCATTTCTCTTCATCGTAGCTCCTTTCCCAAATCAGTTATTTCAATACTGCTGGGGTTTTTTTCTCTCAGTTGAAGAGACCAGGAGTTTCATAGTACTTTTAGTATTTTACCCATGTCAGTTCATGCAGTGAATATTGACTCAATGGTGGTCTTATACTTCATTTTTCTAAGTTTCTGAAGTAATTGTTTTGATCCTGGCTGATGAGGACCTGCAAAGTTCCCCGACTCAGGATTTGCCTCAGTACTATGCACTCTGTGACTCAGTTTATTGGCTTCACATATGCTCTTGTTTTACCATACTGGTCAGGCTCCCAAATGAAGTATCTTCCACTGACCTGGTGTAGCACCTCTAATATTCTTTTCCGTTTCTACGATAACTCTATAAATGTGCAGTTTAATACTCAGGTTTCTTTTTTTTTCCTTAAAGCAAACCTATCAAAATTTCTTTACCTTCTTATGCTGTGCACACAAAACAAAAACTGTTACAAAATATGTAACAAAAACATAGCTTTTGTTACATATTTGATCAAGATTTAATCACTCGAAGTGTAATGGAAAAACACAGAAAGTACTTCCACAAGATTGAAATTTACCCATGAATACTCATCTGAAACACTGTGATTCTGTTTTTAAAAGTTTGTCTTTGTACTAAATTGTTCTGAAACCCTTTCTCTCTGGCAAAGCTGCTATGACTCCAGTTTCATTAAAGCCAAACACTATACGGTTGTAGGAGGTGTCAGGATGGGATAAAAAAAAGGAGTGAAGTACTTTAGTGGCATATGTGACAACCACTTCAAAGCCATAAATCCTATGAAAGTACCTCAGAGAATAATGATCAGTCAAGACTTTAATCATCGGCAGAAGCGAGTTGAGAGAATAAGGAGGGCCCTAAGGGTAATAGCTGTAAAATGAAAGTGTCCACCAAGCGCATTTTTTTCATTACAGACAATTGAGCCATTTCTCAACCTTGTTTATCTTTAGCTTTTCCTGTTAGACCAGAGGGAGAGTAAGGAATATTATACCCAGCTTCTTCCAGTGAACTAGAAAGAAAAATGCCAGAAAGCCTTTAAGACAAACAATGCTACTTTCACAGATCTGGTTATGTGCCCTTTTTGGGGGCAGGCTTTCAGGCTGAGTTCCAACCCCTGGTCCCTTGAACATCCAGCATCTGGCTGAAATCCAGACTATGTTCTTGGCCCAGGATACACAGCATACTATGGGTATCCTAGCATGAATTTCTGAGTACTGAGACACATAATCCCATTATTCACATTATCCCCAACAATCCTATTGTCCCCTGAGCCTTCCTCTGATCCTTCATGCAGTCTTCTGGCTTAAATTCACCCAGTCCCAGAAGACCTGGGAGATGTGACAGACATAAAGTTCTGTAATATGGATAAGTCTTGCCTCACCTTTGAAAATCTTATCACTCTTTACTTAGTACTAGGTAGAGCTAAAATGTTGAAAAAAGATAATGTGGAGATTTACTTTTCACTGGAGCCTGAAATTCTACCCAAAACAACTGAGCAGCATTTGGTTTCCTTTCTTTTTCCTGACAGTTTTTGCATCATAAATACCCTTGAAATTTTTCTCAAAGTTTTGCAAAAGTCAAACAGCTAACATTACAATATCTCCATCTTTAGCAAAAGGATCAGAACCACAAATACAAGAAAGGACTTTTATAAACCAAGAGACTAAAATTTTCATTTAACTTGCTTGACTATTAGTTTATATTTATCAGTTGAATTAACGTCTAGAAGACCAATTCAGTTCATTTAAATTCTGACCATTTATTGATTGTAAACATAAAAAACCAAAACTGATCAAAAACCTGAAAGTATATATTACCAACATTCCATGGAATCTCAGAATATTCTGAATTGGAAGGATCCACAAGGATCATTTGGTGTGTTAGAGTTTAATAGGAGTTGAAAAGATCAGAAAAGAGCACACACTCTATGGTTATACTGTAGTTTCTGGGATGTGTTTTAATGCCATTTACTTATCTGCAAGATAAAGAAATGCAAAGCATGAAGCAAAATTATATTATTATATATGCCTAATATTCTTACTCAAGAAGAAAATAAAAATATTATAAACTCTTTCTGGATTAATATAAAGCTTCTTTTTGTGTTTTAAGTAAATTGTGAAGACAAAGGCCAGTATAAGTTAAAGCTACTCTTCTGACAAAAAAAAACTGAAACACAAATAGTGACTGAAACATTCCTAAAAAAGTAATATTAAAATAGATACCTAATTAAGCATCCCTGGTTAAGGTAAAATAGCCTAGAAATAGCTATAATTTTTCAATTATCTTGGTGTACTACTGCTGTGTGAAGTTGTTAGAAAGTGCATACTTGCATCAGATTCTAGGTTAAGTTAATTTTCCACACTTCTGTGAGTTAGGAGAAAAATGGAGTTGGTATTCAATCTATAAGGAACTGAAACCATTGTAGAATCTACTGTCCTGCAGCAGAATAATCCAGTTCTGGCTTGGAAATATGTGGAATCTATTATTGTAGTTTCCACTTCACCCCAAAATATCAAAGAAAAAATTCGTGCTTTTTTTTCTTTTAAGGAGTCATATTCTGATCTTGCAGGTACCTCATAAGATGAACTATGTCACTTCCATACATATGGAAAGGCTAAGGTAAAGTTCTACATACTGAATTTCTTAAGGACAAAAGAAGTCCACCTTATTTTGTGGGGAAAAAAAAACCTCCTACAAACAAAAGATTAGCTACTAATAATGAACCAAAAAGCCAGTTGGAAAATGGATGCAAACTGGAATAATTTCAACACTTTATTTCCTTTCCCCCATATTTCAGGGGCTTTTAAGTGTAAATTTATTTAAGCTACAGAATATAAGATCATGCCTTTAAAAAGGTATGAAATATGAGAATAGGATAACTGCATAACAAACCATTTCATTAATAATTTTTTTCAGTAAAAATAAATATTGATTGAAAAACTCTTACAAGCTGATTATAGTCCTATGTCTTCTGAAAATATTGTTTGCAATACTAGAAAATTTTCATTTACATTTGAAATGTTATAAAAATGTATAATGTATAGAAAATGTTATAACATACAGTCAGTTTTGGAGCAATGAAGGGTCTCTCAGTGAAGTTATAAACTTCTCAGCATCACTGAAAAATAAGATAGGAAGGAGAAAAAAACAAGCCAAAATATTAATGCCGTTTTTTTTGACCACAACTTTCCAGTCCATTGGCAACGCGTCACTGTGGGACCAGTTGCATATCCCTATTATGAATGACCCTGCAAAGACTTCCATTTCTTCAGGTGTGCAAAGTGATCAGTTTACAAGATTGCAACCTGTTAGGACATAGAAAATCATGTGGTGGAAACCTCACCTGCAGCAGGATGTGAGTGAGTTGCTGAAAAAGAAGCAAGGGAGCTCTAGGGCTCTTTTAAATTATAAACCAGTTATACTTGGTAAAAATGGCAGATCACAAGCCCTCTACCATTTAACATCCCATTCAAAATTAGCCACCGGGAAATCATCTTGCCCAAAGAGAACTGTTTTTAGATTTAAAAGATACAAAGAGTTACATCTTCCAAGAAGAGAGAAAAATCAGTGATTTTTTTAAACCCTCAATTGTCTCGTAGATTCTCCACTTCCTTTTGCTCTCTTCCCTTGCACAACACACAGAAAACTCAATTCTCTAAGTGACAAACTATTGCAGTTTATAGAATATTAGGCAAAAAGCAACAGAAGCATAAGAGCTTTCAAAGTAATTTAGATGTAGGAAGTAACTTGGGAAGGGCTTGAGAAGTGTTTTATCAGGTGTGAAGATCTCAGCAAGAAAAACATTTCACAACCATCCTGGTTTTGACATGTGATAGAAATCTTCAGGGATCACCCCTCTCAGATCATATTCTGCCATCTAGCAAGGCTTCAGATATATCTAGGTCACATAAAACACTCCATCCTCCCCCCCCATACACCTCGGCTGGCCCGGCAGCTGTAAATATTTTATCACAGAGCTTAAAGTCCTAGCCTATTACTTCAGGATATTTAGAACATTAAATAATCATTTGGCAGTTAACAACTTATAACCAACATTTTTTCCCCTCACTCCAGCACTGTTGGCTGTTTCAGGGCAGAATATTGGATCTTCTTCCTGTCTCTGGGCCAAATAGAGGATTTCCTAATTTTAGATTTCCTAATTTAAAAGGTCTGTTTCCTCCCCACTACTAAGCAAGCTATCAAAGTTATTGATAAATCCCACTGGCTACCAAATGTTCTCTTAGCAGCACTCATTGGCTTTTTTCATTCACAGTATGTTTACCTTTGATTGCAAAGATTCAATTCCTTATAAAGCATTCAGTGCAAAGTACCTACAACCGCTGGTCCATCAGGTTGCTCAGCTGGCCACATGTCCCACTAGAGAGCTCAGCCTAGAGCAGCACACTTGCAGCACATCATTCCCTTTTTATGTGCCACTCAGGGAAGCTGCAGGTAACCTTGCCATGGCAGAACCACACAGGGAAAAGACACTGTAAACTAGAATGTGGAAGGGAAGAGCACTAATCCAAACTTTCTCCTCTAGCAATTAGTCACAGAAAAAGCAAATCGAACACTTCAGGTGTTTGTATTCTCAAGATATTTGGAATATGATTTTTAGCCAGTGATCCTTGTGGGTGTGAGAATTAGCCTTTATGGGAGTAGGAAAAACACTCAGCTCAGAGAACTCAATGGAAACATTTAAGATACACCCCATTCACACAGCAGATGTAGGATTTCTTACCAATGATGAAGTGACCTTAAGATTATTCATATTATTATTCATATTTAAATTTCAGCAGAAAATTCTCTTCCAAGACGTTGGTGTACACATAATGGCTATTTCAGGAATAGCACAAAATTCCTATGGAACTATTTACATATCCAAAACATTCCCTTGTGTCTCAGCTGATGGGTACACATTAAACCAAGAGGATGGATTTATTTCTTGATAGGTGCAAGGTACCTATCAAACATTCAAGATGACAAGATCCACAAGTCATTCCCTGTGTGGGAAAAAAAACCTAAAGAGTATAAGAAAAAACTCATCATTATGAGAGATGTTTTATTCCTTATTCCTTATTTATTTTTAATTTTCTTTCTCTCTTCAAGTCCAAAGAAAGTACCAGATGCAAATGATGTAGCAAATTATGATCACAAACAAGCTGCATAAAAAGAAATTTGAAGAAAGAGGTTTTTTCTCCCTTCTGGGTAATATTTTAGACAAGACGGAAAAATCCATAAGGTTGTAGGCAAAATAAAGAAATAAAACATGTTGCTGCTGTAACAAGAGGGTTACATCACTGTCTTGTAGCAAGAAGAGACTGAAATCCTTGTCTCCATCTACTGCTTCATTATATAGATGGCTAATAAGAAACTCAAGGGGCAGTCATAACAAGCAGCACCCTAGGTAGAGCCTGTCTGTCACCTGAAAAGGCATGAAAGCAGGCAGAATGTCCCTTTCCAATGCCCCAGATTTCTTTTGCCTGCAGGGCAAATCTGAGAGAAAACTGAGAAATCACAGTGTTATGATACTCACAGAATAGAGATGAGCTCAGAAGAGACCTTCAGTTTCTCTAAATATTCACTTAACTTGAAGCACAATATAACACAGAACCACTGACAAATACAAAATTTTCTGTCAACATGGCTTTATAATTGAGTTTTAAAATAAAGGGAACCTGAACCTCAAAAGAAAGAGAAGTTCATTGTAACATTGAAGTCTGGCAAGAAGCCCCTCTTTGCACCCCTTAAGGTGCCCTTCCTCTCTCACCACAAGGTTGTGTCGGTGAAAGCTGTGGAAACCTTGAAACTACAGATGAGGTTCACATTAGGGCTGAAAAAAGCTGCCTATACTTCCTCACAGCCTGGAATAGCTTTCTATAGGGAACATAATTATCTGTATGGCTGCTACGACAATGCTTCCCCAACACACAAACATACATAGAAGAAATTATTAGACACTGAGAAATATTTAGTCAGTGAGTCTCTGATTGTACTCCTAGTTTATAAATAAAACAGACCAAATGAAAGGCAGGTTCACTTCTTTTTATAAAACCAGAGACAGGTGCACAGCATTATTATAGCATATGTTTAATTCCTAACATATATATTCCAGAGATTCTCTTATACTCCTTAAGATCGCCTGTTTTGAAAGAAAAAAAATTCCACCCTCAAAGGAAAAATAATTTGATGTCACATTATTCACTAGATTACATGTAGTCCAGATAGAACTGGCCTTCCTTGGTGAAGCAAGGGAAACAAGATTAAATAAAAAAGAACCTGTTAAAGGAAGAAAAACCTTGATCAGCCTTGATATCACTTGGCAGAGATGAATATAGCTTTTACTGCTATCAGGATAAATGGGGTGGGAGGGAGAGAAGGGTATTTGGGTTTTTTTGTGAGTTTGTGGGTTTTGTTGAGGTTTTTGGTGGGGAACTTAGGTGTTTATGTTGTTGTTTTGGTGTCTTTTAATTCCACTGCTGTTACTCAGAGAGTGACAGTCTAATAAGATGTGCCTAGAACTGGATTGTAAGTTTACATTACACAGCATGTCTTCTGTCATTACAACACTATATGGTAGGATAATGGTCTTAATGCACAGTGCCAGAGGCAGAAGAGGCTTCTGAAAATCACTTATGAACAAACACTGCAGAAAATAATCTGATTTTTTTTTTTACTATTTCTACTTACAAATATACAAATTCAAAATTATTATTATTATACAATGAGAGAAACTATAATCAGCAGCATCCTGATGCAGGAACATCTGGAAATGAGTCAGAGCAACAAGCTGCTGCTTCAAAAATACAGCATATCAGTCAATTAAGAAGGCATTAAGTTTAAGGGAAATAAAAAATATGAGTCAAAGCTCATATCCATTATCTAGAGGTGGTGACATAATACTCCTCAGGTCTCAAAGTGAAGCCATTTCCACTTATGTAGGAAATACCAGACCCACCATGGCCCTGCCGTGGAGGGAAGCCTGCTAAGAGAGATAAGAAGGATTGCTCAAACTCTCTGCCAGGACCCCAGGATAACAGAAGGAACTTTTTGGAGACGGCGAGCAGAAAGAAGCACACAGCCCTCTGAGAAGAATCTGTTGTAACCCATTGGCTTTTACCTCACACACCCACCCTCGAGTCCCCATAAAAACCCCTGTATTTTTCCCAGACTCTGGGTATTTCCCGTCCCTGGTCCCCTTCACTACTGGGAGTTTGAATAAAGCCACCCTTGCAGAAAGCCATACGGGTCCTTCATCTCTCTTCCCTGAGCCGACCTTTGGGGGAAGCAGCCTCGCAGGGCCAAGAGCTGAAATCATGGAGCTGACTATCACTAAGAGCTGACAGCCTGCTCAGACAGGCACCCCTGCTGAGAGCCGCTTGCCCAGGCTGCCGAGGGATAGCTGCTGAGACCCCCCGAAGGCTGTCTTTGGTGAGATATCCTTTCTGGGGTGCTCACAGCCTCCTGGGCCAGAGAGAAAGGCCCCACACCGGCAGCTATACACTTATGGTGAGAAAACCGCGTGAACACAAAGACTAGAATGAGTGAAACCAGGACTCATAAAGGATAAACAAAAAAAGTACCTGAAATTAGGAGGAAAAAAAAGACTCGCTTTTAAGAAGGAAATTTGTTCTAACAGGGCCAAACTTCTAGAATACATGAGACACTAATAAAAAATTGTATTGTATTATATTAAATATCTGATTTCTCTAATTAAAAAAATAGCATTGAAAAGGGAGGGAATATGGAAGGTATTTCTACAAAATTATTTGTTTTGATTCTTTAACAAAAAGTCATACTCAGCACCACAGAATCAAATGATTAAACATACCATACCTATTACAATATTGGCCACCTAAAAGAAAAGAATACATTTGTTCATTCAAAAAGTATATTGATGCCATACTTGTGACATGATTCTAGCTTTAGGAAAGACAAGCAATTACTAGGCATTGATATGCCTAGGAACAGGAGAAGTCTAGCTCTCTACATTCTAGCACCCCAAATTCTAGATGAGGGGACAAGTACAGGACAAGGGGCTCCTGAAAGCATCCAGGTGTGGGGGTGCTCTTCCTGTAGTTCTCCCCCTCTCCAGGGCTCTCATGAACCCTTTTGGACACAAAATGTTAGGCCACACTGACCATTGCTCTTCTAGCCCAGATGGCATTTGTTGTGATTCTCCCATAACTAGCTTTTACTTTGTTTTGAGGCAATTGCAGAAAAGCTTCCCAGCCACAAGAATAAGAGAATGTGTAACTTAGAGAAAACTTGACCGGTTTCTGTGATACTAGCTTGTCTAGTCTGTCTGTTGGTTTTGAGCTAACAAGGTGCCTTCTGTAAGTACTGTATTTCCATCATGCCCTTCCACATCAGAAACATTGGTGCTTACAGAAGAGGGAGGAAATAAATAATTCCTCTAACCTTCCTCAGGTGTGCTGTAAATTTAATTTCAACTGCCTACCCACTCAATCTGCTTGAAAACCTAATGCAGCTGGAAACTACTCAGTCACTGAGAAAGATGACGACATTGACCTGTCTGCAGAGCATCATCATAAAGTCTAGTGTAAGATCCATATCAAATTCCAGTCAAGTCTTCAAAAATATGGCTACATGTCTTCCTAATGTTCAACCACAGAGTGAGTTTTCAATACTGTATTTGATAGTGCTTTTCATAAATTTCTTAGCTTGATGTCATTAAACAAATCCACTTCATTTGAATAGACTGCTCTCAAGAAAACATAAAATAAAGTTGACTAGCAAAATTACGCTATTTGGTTTTATATTGGGCTCTGCCAGTAAGAACATTCTTTGCTATTCCCTTCTCTGAAATAATCACTGTTAGAAAACCTCAGACAGCAGTTCTCATTTAATTTATAATATCCGGCTTGATCCTAGACATTATATTGTTTAAAGGGCACATACTGGAAATTACATGTAATTGATTATGGCTGACTGTAATCAAGTTAAATGTTTTGATAAAACCAAAGATGTCATCATTCTTCTGCACCAGACGTGGCATTGCATTTTCCTCCCTCTAATATCAGAATAATAAAAAGAACTAATCATTTAGGAGAAAACACATTCAAAACTTCTGAAAAGGAAGCAACAGTTATAAATGTTGTTCTGAAAATGGAAATATTTAGCATCTGTTGGCTCTGGAATTTAGATCCCTTCAAAACAAGCAAGCATGTGAGGAGTGTAATGCATTTAATACTAGGTAGAAGTGGTGTGTGCAAGATGTGATGAATTACTGTGAATTAATGTTGCAATTTTCAAGGTAAGACCTAACTATATCAGGACTGTATCACAGAATGCAAAATGCAACACTGCTGTAACCCTCCCTAATTAATGTTCTGCCTGCTTGTCTGAGCTATCTACATTTTTTCTTTCCATAGGTAGTAAAGCAAAAAGGAAGCTTTAAATTTTTTATTAGAAAAAACATGTTACAAAGTAGCTATATGGGGCTCAGTTCATTTGTCTTGTAAGAATGAAATGTTAAGCTTACAAGGACTTCAAATTTATCTAATACAAAAAAACTCTACAACTTCAGCCAAGCATTCGATAAAAACCAATATGGATACACTGATGCATGCCAGTGAATTACTAATCACTGAGAATTCGTATATATGCTTCAAAGCTTTTGGATTTAGAACATTAAACAACTGAACAGTTTCCCATAGTTTATCAAAGTAACACACTCATGCTCTTCTTGTTTAAGAAAAGGGTGGGTAGTGCAGCGATAACATAGTACTAATATTCTGGAAAGAGATAATGCACATTAAGTTACCATCTTCCAGAGATTAGATACTATTACCTTATTACCTTCAAGCCTTCCTGAATCACTAATTCCTGTTAATAGACAGACAGTCTGCTGTCACTGTACTGAAACTGGTACTGCCATCAAATCCACCAGTTTTACTTCAACATAATATTGTGTTCTCATGCTCAATGCTACTGATCTGCACTTTAGACACAATCTAGAGCAAAAACCAGTTCTACCCTGCTCAAGTAGCACATGGTAGAGTTGGGTTAAGACTTCCATGATCTCACAGTTGACAAATGCACTTAAAGAGATTTCAACTAACGACAGCATAAACTCTTAAACAAATATTCATTTCTGAAAATACTTGAAAGTAAAAATATGCAACATTTTGAGGGAATGGGAATGAGAGACTGCATGACAGCAGAATTCAACTGAATTTGCCAATACAGAAACAAATTCTGTGATTCTAGTGTGCTACTACTATTCCGATAAAAAATAAACCGGGAAAATTCCAAGTGCCATACAACTCTCTTCCAGCAGATATGAGCAAATGATGTTAATTACAAACAAGGCCTCATTCAAATTCAAAAACTATTGTGGCAGTGGGTGGCCTAGTGCTGAAACCTTCCAGAAGTGTCTCCCTTAAGGAAGCCACTCAGTTTGTGCTACACACACGTGTGCACACACACACACAGGATAGCTCCAAATATGAATCGATGGCAAAGAAGCAGGAAAGGTCCTCATGTGTTGTTTCATGTGGAGGTTTAGTGCAACCACACAAGTAAAGGGAACCAGGGACAAAAGACAAGCATCCCGGGAGGGTCCAGGTTTAATTACGGGGGGGTAAGGGTGGAGAGAGCACCAGGGACCAATCATCAGAGAGCGCAGGGGTAGTACACAGGCGAGATTTGGGTAAGAGATCCAATAGGGAAGTGGTGTAGGAGTGGCTAAGGAACAGATGCCAATGGGGAAGCAGGGAAGGGAGAACACTCTGGAGCAGCGACATATGCAGTAGGAAAGGGGCAGGGAGGCCAACGGGCCAACCAGGGAAACAGAACAGGCATACATTAGCATAATACAACAAAGGTGCCTGGGAGATGCCTCCTTCTGTCACCCTAACCTTGCGAGTGCCTCCTAAGGTCCTTTCCTCCATGGTCCCTTGGTTAATAGCTCCACTGGCCTCCACAAAAAACATCAGACCCAAGGTTCATATGCCTTACATTTCTTTCCACCTAGGTATTCTGCTGAATGAGTTCATTCCTGAAAAAAGTTGCCAAGATTATGTTTGAAGTCTTTTAATTAAAGTTGTAAAGTGCTCTATGATCTATCAGCAGTCATGCTACAGAGGTAAAGTATTATGTCAGGTCTACAAAAATAGGAACTTACACATTTGTCAGCTGAATGAGGTTTCTCTCGCTGATTTCCATAGGCTTTGAGTAAGACCTAATTTCCCACAAGTATTATATTTTGCTTAGAAACCATATAAGTAAACATTACTCCACCCTGTATCTACCACTAACTTAAGTACAATGCCAGCTGAGTAATCTCTCCTCTTGTACATGGATTTAAAGATCTCCGTTGTTTTCATATGCAAGTCAAAGTTTACCTTCAAAGTATTAAGACTTCATCCAAGCTTAAGACTCTTTCTGTTATCCTAGCAGAGATAATTGATTTTCTTACTTCCTTTTACAGAAAGAATTCAGTATGATAATGAATTCTCAAGGAATGCCCCTGCCAAAGTTAGAATTATTGAAAAATAGTTGGAGAGATGTCTTATTTTTCTGAAACACCATGTTGTAATTTAGACTTCAGTGGGCCTTTCTAAATGCATAAAGAAAATATGGCATGGCCTAAATTGACAGCATTAAAGGCTGAAAGAGCTACTAGTCTAAAAAAGACCATGCAATTACACTCCAAATATAGGTGGACTCAATTCTCTGGATTTACAGATCTCAGCTGCTACTAGATTGGTAAGTACTAAAGAAGCCATGTGCTGGGACTGATCCTCCCTTTGAATTTGAATCTCATGGTATTTGAAAAGCATAGCCTGCTTATGGAATAAGAGGGGTCATTTTTTTTCTTTCCTTGCTTCTTAGGAGGCAAGGAGCCTTTCAAATAGCTGTGTTTATACCTGCTGGATAGAATCCTCACAAATAAATCTGTACTTTTACACTGAATTTCTACCTCATATGGGACTTCCTTAACCTCCTCTTTCAAACCCAATGCCTTTGTTGCTCAGCCCTCATTATCATTATTCCCTGTCCCTTCCACCAAACTCTCTGTGACTGCACACAAAATTTTCATTTTCTTCTCATATTCTTCCTAGTAATTTCTCCTCCAATTTAACATTTTACAAACTCTATTTCTGTACACTATTTAATACCACGTCATTTCTGCACCTAATTTGCTTACCTCCACATTTAATATAGGACTAAATATATAATAAACTATTTTCATGGCTATAAAATCCATCCTTTGAAATAGTTTCTCAACAAGAAGGCAAAAAAAACTTGGCAAATACTTTACAGAAGAAAGAAGAAAGGGACTGACTACAAAACAGAGTTACAATACAGCTAGCTTTAAAAGTCTAAGAATTTTTAAATATTTTTAAAATACTTCCAAAAATTCAACACAAAATTTTGACAAACATGAAAGTTACACTGTATTTTATAAGCACATTAATACCTGTCCCCTATGTACACTAAAACTGTGCTCTCTTTCGTTCCTGAATATATGTAAAACATACATTCATCTATGGAATTTACTTTTTCCAACTTCAACTATTTTGTGCTTTTTTGAAATGTTATTATTTAAAATTTACTTAAAAGCCATACTTTACACAGTAAGCAATTTTAAAAATAGATGTGATTTGTCTTCATATCAAATCATTTAAACCCCGCCACACACAAAATGTTTCCTGGAATCATAGAATATCCTGAGTTGAAAGGTATCCATCAGGATCACTGAGTACCAACTCCTGGCTCTGCACAGGATAGCCCCAAGATTCACACCATGTGCCTGAGAGCATTGTCCAAACACCCCTTGGACTCTCTCAGGTTTTGCGCTGTGACCACGTCCCGGGCGAGCCTGATCCAGTGCCTGACCACCCTCTGGATAAAACACCTTTTCCTGATGCCTAGCCTAAATCTCCCCTGATTCAGCTTCATGCCCTTTCCTCAAGTCCTGTCCCTGGTCACCCCAGAGAAGAGATCCGTGTCTACCACTCTGCTTCCCCTCATGAGGAAGTTGCAACTGCAGTGACATTTCCCCTCAGTCTCCTCTTCTCCAGCCTGAACAGACCAAGTGACCTCAGCCACTCTTCATGCAGTTTCCCTTCCAGACCCTTCAGCATCCTCATGGCCCTTCTCTAATACCTTTATGTCTTTTTTATATTGTCGCACCCAGAACTGCCCCCAGCACTGGAGGTGAGGCTGCCCCAGTGCAGAGCAGAGGGGACAATCCCCTCCCTTGCCTGGCTGGTGATGCTGTGCCTGATGCACCCCAGGACAGGGCTGGCCCTCCTGGCTGCCAGGGCACTGCTGACTCCCATTCAACTTTCCATAGACCAGGATCCCCAGGTCCCTTTCCACATCACTGCTTTCCAGCATCTCATTCCCTAGTCTACACACACAACCACATCTGAACTTAAATCAATTTGTTCATTTGTTTTATGGTCTTAAGCAGTCACTAGGGAGATTTGAAAACATATGAGGTTTAGTTCTTGGCAGGAAAGGTCCTTTTTCAAAAGGGTTTACCTTCTTATAATTGGACATTTTATTATAAGACTCAATACAGAATATTACCTTAAAATGCAAATCCTACTCTCTGGGAACTGAGAGCACGTTTATAGACCTGGATTAAAGACTAATGGTATTCTGTGTGTGGGAGAGGTTGGAATTTTTAAAAAATACAAGGTAATTCTTCACTGAAAATTAAACAGTGAATTACTCTTTTAGCTGGAAATTGCACAAATAGAAAATTGCAGGGTGGTGGCATTTTTTGTTTCCTGGGCTTCAGAGACATGCTCATATCTGTCTTTACCCAGATAAAACCATTATTATGTAGCCTATGCATTAAACAGACAAAATTGTTTCACCAACAGTACTAGATTAGTGTATTACTCTTTTGTGATGACCAAGTTACTGAAGTGAGGAGACCTTGTTCCACAAAAGCAAGGTAAAATCAAAATATTTCAGAAACAGGGAATTATAACAAAGTTTCATTTCTCCACCTGTGTACACCCAGTTTCTAATCTTCCACTGAAATTCCAATCAAGATTTCAAATCTTTTTGTACAACCTTCAGCAATTGCATGATTTATTATAAAAGTCAAAGACTGTTCATCTTAAACACTCAAAGTAGAAAGGTTTCAACTTTTGTTTTTAGTATCTTTCCAAGTATTTTGCCTGTGAAGAAACTGTAATTATATATTCCTTTATCCATTTAATGATCCAAAATCATTTTTCACTTGATATGTGTAGTACCCATAAACAGATGTCCACAGAAAATCCTCAAGTTAAAAGTATAACCTACTAGGTAGACCAAGTTACACAGTTGTTCAGATAATGGGGAATTGGGATACAGGAGGTCATCTGTGTGCCCTTAAGCAGCCATTTGTACATATTACTGTGAGAATTAAGACATTCTTTTTAATAGATGAATAACATTGAGAACATAGTTTAGTAGACTCCTTAAACCAAAGTTTCATTGTCAAAAAACTGATAGTGTTATACGTTTTTGAAGCACCTCTGACAAGTGGCATAAAAACATGGACTCCAATCATAATCTTTAATAAAGGTGTAACTTTACAGGACTACATAACAGTCATTCAAAAAAAAAATTTCTGTCTCAAATCCAGAAATAAAAATATGCTTTCATTTTTTTTTATAATTACAACCATTTACATGTTTTCAGGGAAAGAGTATGACCTTACCTTGTAGAATAAGACCAGGAAAATTGAGAAAACAAAAGTTTATTTCTATTTAAAAAAGGAAGGACCTTCTCAAAATCATAATCAGGTTCTCCTGAAAACTTGAATATCTGTTGTGATTAGCCTTTCATTTATCTTCCAGGTCAGACAAGAAAAGCTAAATACACAATAACATCACATAAGTATACTGCATTCTTCAAAGATCTTGTTCATATTCTGACAAGAGTTGTAGTTACCACTTTAATTCAATGAAAAGTGCCATGGTATTAATGCCAGGATGATTTCTTTGCTTTTTCTTTTATACGCCTCTTACATACCCTTTTATATAGTTTTATGTATTCTTAGTGCTTTTAGCCTACAAACTTGTACCTTTCCAAGTTGGATAACTTAGCTGAGACCCTCTGTGCCATTAAACCATGAGACCCAACAGTCTAGAAGCCCCAGACACCAAAGCCCTCTCCAAAACATATTTTTGTAAACTAAGATAAGTCCATCCAGAAGAAAAGTTCCTCAAAATGAGAGGTTCACTCAAGCCTCTCATTAGAGAATCTTTAATAGATTTGCAAAGCCTAATTGTGTGTAATTTAATGTGTGAGAAGGGCAGTGCATGCATTTTGGGGCATTCCACCTGGATGAAGTGCTGTACCCAAAGATCCTAAAATGAATACTGAATTAAAAACCCCTTTTCCCCATAAACCGTGTTTTGAATTTAATTTTAAGACCAGAGAAAGACAACAGTATCCACTCTGAACTATATTAGTATTTACCTGGTTTTCAGAGATCAGATTCCTCTGAAGATTGAAGCTAAGTATCGAGTGATGATCGACAGATTTACCATTCAGTTTTTTAGCTGTAACATTGTTTTCCAGAACATGGGTGATTAGGAATGCACTAAAGTATTGGCTGCTTTGTTAAATCTTTCAATCTTTTTAGCGTAATTGATCCAAGTCTGAGAATAGTACATAGACCTTTGGCAACATGGCCAAAAATAGGGACTAAAGGCTACTGAGCACAAGATGAACAGCTACTGCCTGAACTGCTTAGAGTGGTGAATTGATACAAGGTTTCACCATGAGGATAACTGATGGCTCCAAGTTGTTCTGAAAATAGTACTATTTCCAGTTTTTTAAAGTTTACAGTACATAGATGGAAGCTCTGCCTTTCCAGAGGAGTACAGATACTGCTCAGTAAGGAATGAGTGTATGTGGTACCAAGTGCAAGAAATACTGAAGCAAAACTATGAACTATAAACTCCCATTCTTTACATTTTTAATGGATGCAAGTATTCCGAAGACAGCAAAACAATAACTGCTAACAATATATTTGTAACATGCTAATCAACTACAGATTTACACAGAAAAGGAAAAGCATCTCTATTATCTCTTGAGGGCTATCAAGGAAACACAAAATGTAAATATCCAATTCTAACAGATGCCAGACCTCATGAATATATCAATTTTCATCCCTGAACAGATATTTTCAACAGCCCAGTGGGAGTGAACACATTTCAATAAATATCCACGTTCCAAAACTAAGAACATTTCTTATTTATGAGAGGACCACTACATTAGAAAGATTATTACAAGAAAGTACTCATGGGAGAAGTCAAGCTTTCCTTTGTAATTAAACTTTATTTGAAACTGAAACAAAAGACTTCCTAAAAGAGAGACTTCTAAAGTTCTCAAAACAATTTTCACTCCTAACAGTCATGCAAGATTTAGCAAACATTTATAATATTTGACTTTTTTCAAAAGCAGAGAACTATCTTGGTTCTTCCTTTCCAGGGAAAAAAAAGAAAATCACTGTAATAAGACCAAAAAAAAGCAAAAACACTCTCTATATTAGAAATGGTGTGGGCTTTTGCTCTCAATCATGTGAGCTACCATACTGCCATCTTTCCTCCATTCAGCTGTCCACAAAGAAGTCCTTAAAGAAAAGGTAATAATTCTTTTTTTGTGTATTATCAATGAGGTTGATAGCAAAACCACACTGATACAATGCTTCAAATTTATCTTTGTTCTATATAGCTGTTTTCATGGACCTGTTCTCAAAAGATATTGTTTCCAAGAATATTCTTTCTATAAACTCATAATTGTTTGTATGCAACATGTAAATTCAGAAAATTGTCAAACGGTTCTAACATTCCAAATTATTTTTCCTAAATTTATCACAAATCCCCCTGAACTTGTTTTGGGGGGGTGAAAAATATTTCTAGAACTTCTGATTTTTTTTTTTTTCTCTACTACTTTCACCACACAAATGTTTGAAAATTTGTTCCAATGCAAGACTTAAGAATTCTTTTCATGGATGGAGTAACTTGCTGCTCAAGGGAAAACTGACAGAGGAAGAACAATCAAATGAAACAGATGAAAAGAAAGCTCCGACCCTGTGGGAAAAAGGTAGAGAAGATCTTTTTCAAACTTATGGAGAAAATCCTAAACAGTAAAAAGATTAATCTAAAGGAGAGAAAGCAAGCACGATTTCAGTCTCAGTACTTGAACTTGAGCCAGCTGTGAGAGGGAGTAAAATGCCAAAAGACAGCAAAAAGAAAGCAGTCACTAAAGTTACCATTTCACTTCTGAAGACCTCATCAGGGAATCAGAAGTGCTTTAAATGAGAGATGATTGGAAGGAGAAATATTTGTGGATCTCTCTGCCTGTTGTAATATCATGACCTAGTTAAAAAGAAATATGAAAAATGTGATACCAAGGACTTCTGTTCTAATCTCCTGTTAAGGTCTAGCCAAAGTGAAAGAACATTTTTTTTTTATTCACACTATAAAGACAGCAGAAAAACATTATCTAAGAAACAAAGGAAAAACAATGAGAGACAAAATAATTTATCATTAGCAGATGAAAACTCAATTAAACAAAATTAACATTACAAAGCAAGACAATTATTCATATATTAAAATTCTCAAAGAGAAAAGAGAAAATGCTTAAACACAAATATTTTGTGTTCAAACAGACTCAACATCAGCACAAAACTTGGAACAAAAATGTCAATTTTGAAATTATATTTCAATATAATGGTCTAGAGACCTACCTGGATAGGTAACAAGGATTAGATTCAGCTTGGTCATGATATGAAAAGAAAAAAATAAAGGAAAATAATCATCTGACACATAGTGCATTATTGCAAGTCCTTTCTAAATTCATCTGTCACCTTTGAAATTTTCACCCTAAATCTCCCACTTCCTGCTAAGTGAGAATTCATTAATTCTAAGCAATATGTACATGCACAGAAGTATCCCACAGGTACACACATGAGAAATCATAGGCTAGATATATCCAGCTGCCATCCCAAAGAATGTTCTCCAAGAACCACATAAATATCCAATTTTCTACTTTATATACTCAACTGGAAATTTGAAATTTAGCAACTCAAGTTCAATACAACAGGCAGGAAAAGAGTACAGTTTAATACTATAGTAGAAATTACTATCACTGCCACAACAACAAGTGAAAGGAAAACTTTCACAATCAAAAATAAGAAAAAATATTCACAGAATTCTAAATTTATATATGTAATTCAAAAACTTGGAATTTTCTTTCATGTGGCAAATGTTGGCCATACAGAATCTGGAAGAGTTCCTACAGGAGCCAAGACCTAATTTACACTCTTTAAAGGTGGTAAGATACTAAAGTTAAAGAACAAAAGTTTCCTTATACATCGCCATCTACTCCCACATGGGAAACATTATTTCTGTAAGCAAGAGCATTGTATTAGCAGTTTCCAGTGCAATTTAAAGTAGTGTAAGAATTCCTTAAGAAGAAAAATTACCTCACAGAGGAAAAATATTTTGGGAAATGAACTTCACTGAAAAAATGAAGTGTGCAAACGAAAGAGAGACTAGTGAGGACTTTGGAATTTGACTTGAAATTGCTTGCAGCTGAAATAAATGAACAAGCCTGTTATGAGAAAATGTTTTTCAGAATCTGAAGAAACAACAGAGAATAGAAAATGAAGAAAGAATAAGGATTTTAAAGATATACTGGAACCTTTATTTTCTTTTTCTACTCTCTCCTTCCAACCACACACAAAAAGAACTATTTCAGCAGAAAAAACTAAAGCAAAACAAAATTTTCCCTCACAGATTGCAGAAACACTCAAAAATTGGCAGTTTCAGTGAATCTTCTTTACTGCTTCTCTAGATGGAAAAAGGAGGGGCAGAAGGGAAGAAACTGCTCTGAAAACAATGGAAAACTTTTTTTCTGATGGAGGAATATAGACAAAAATACATCCTCTTGAACCTCAAAACCTAACTTCAGTTATAAATGTTTCATAAAATTTGCGCTTTTTTGCCCCAGCCAAAAAAATTCCAGAATCAGCATTTTAAATGTGTCACTTTGATTTACTGCAAGGCTCATCAGACCTTTGGCTTAATTAGTGCCCACATACACACAACCGTTCTGAGTTCACCTGGTTTTTGTTAACGTAATTCTAAGCCTCATGAACACTGAAAATGGCTTTATATTTTAAACCGATCTGTCTGACACGGAAATATATGATAAAAGCTTGAAGTAAGTGTCAGACATCAGGATTTATTCTTCTCAGGAACTTAAAAAATTCTGAATTGTTGTTGAATTTTCCAATTTTAATTTCAATTTCAATATTTAGCTTCATTTTTGTTAATGCCATTTAATACTGATTCAACTGCTCTTAATTACAGAAAAAGAAGAGAAAAGCTAACCTTGCACTAGTTACAGATGTGAGCAGTGCAACACAGATGCATGTACCACTTTTCTTATCAAGATATGACTCCCTTTACAGCAGCATTTTCTTACAGTCTGTTACATGACTTATACTTTACAGTCTGTTATACTTACAGTCTGTTATATGACTTACTTCCTTACAGTCTGATATACAAAGTCTGTTAACCAGAATGCATTAATGGCTCAGTGATATATTTTTTAAATCATATACCAACATACATCTACCCAAATGTGCAGATGCACAAATGCACACACGTCTGAATTCAAACACATACTGTGAATCCTTCTATTCTTCAGAACACCATTTCTTGCATATGAAGGCAAAAAAAAAAAAAAAAAGAAAAAAAAAAAGGAAAAACCAAAATGCATCTTTTCCGTATGTGTGGGAATAAATGCAAAAATAAGAATTGAACTTACTCAGCAAGCATCAAAACAAAAGCCAGGATTAAAATGTAGATATCTGCAATCTCACAACAATCCAAAACCCTAATTTGTCAGTGCTGCTCTGACTTCTGAGCTTTTTTTTGTTTTCCCTATAGCCGTAGGTTATATCATGCACCTGTACAACAGATGGCAAAGCCGTGGGCCACTGCCTTAAAGAACCAGCACAGGGACCTGCAGCCTTCTCCAGACATCTGTATAATTAGCAAGGGAATCTCCACCAAAAACCTAGGAATCAATTGTCTGACTGTCTGAAAAGGGCCATTTTTTAAGTATGTTTTCAGTGGAAGATGAAGAAAAAATTGTAGTTTCACTGATCATCTTAGAAAAAAAAGGGACACTTAACAGTGATGCATTTTCTGTGGGTACTTTGGCAAGAATAACTACACAAGGGAAAACAATTAGAAGCAAAGTATACAACATGAAGACAGGCAGGTCCAGATCACACAAGGGATAAGAAAAGAATTTGGTGAAGAAAAACTGCAAATCTTATAATGGTCTCAAGTCACTTTTTAAAACATCTCTATTTATTTTAATTGTCTTATAAT
>VZTN01003121.1:16409-141343 GCA_013400515.1 Erpornis zantholeuca | reverse complement strand
AGTCCTGCCACTCTGAGTGGAGTTGTGTCAATTTCAGCAAGCAGGGAAAATGGGCCAGGAAATATGTAAATGGATACTCTTCTACTTACTGTATGACAATAGCAATAAGCATACGGACACACACTACAGATTTATCTGATGGTATAATTTTCTTTCTTAGTGCAGATGGATGATCCAAGTCACCCAAAACCATAGCACTTACTAGCATTTCATGGTGGTATTTTTTTTTTAATTATGTGGGTGGAACAATAGCAGTGAAAACATTTTTCTTATCAGAGTAAAAAAACTCTGTAATGTGCATATGCACCCATCTTTCTTTAAGGAGAAAGTTACTATTTATGTGAGAGAAGCATAGCAGCTTTATGGTTCTTTTACACCTCAAAGAAAGAGAAATACGTAAGAAAAGCTTCAGTGTAGCTTCTCTGCAGAATGAAGAAACCAATCCTTCATGCTCCTCAGGTAGCATGTTAATCACCTGCTGCAAGCTAAGGCTGAGCAGCTCTGGTCAATGCCTCTGGAGAGCACACTCCCAAGCAAGGACAGCACTATGAGATGTGCTATAACATTGCTCATGGGTTCCTCCAAGGCACATTTTCAACATTCAAAATCTCAACTATCATCTCTTGATGAGACTGGTTTACAAGAAGGGAAATAGAAGTAAAGGCAGAACAAAGGATGAATGAGAGCAATTATTACTGAGAAAAAATGATGACTCAGATTAGCTTGTTGATGAATTATAAAAGCTTGATAACTAAACCCATTGTGTCTTCACTTTGTTCAGTGAATTTTGTAGCAGTTCAGGGGCTGTTCAGCCCAAATCAATTTGTTAGGAAATGAACTTTAATTATTTGTTTAAAATCAATGCAACTTCAAAGCTGATTCTAACAGCTTTTCAGTATACTAGTGAGAAAAAGATGAAAATCTCTACACTGCTAATAGGCCTACTAACTCTCAAATCACAAATATGCAGAGAGATTTTAAAAAATATGTATATCTGGAAGTCCGCAAATAATTTCTTTGTGAGACACTGGGATATGTGAGAGAATTACATAAGCATCCACAAACTCAAGGTATCATTATCAGAAACAAATACATTGTCAAGTCCAGAATCAAGCATAAGTTGTCAAAGACCATATCTCCCAATAAAAGGGCTCAGTTGGAAAGCTTTGGAGAAGCAGACCTTAAAAGTGCAACTCCAAGAGGTCAACTAAAATACAAGGTAGAATCCATTTCAAAAGTACCAGTAACCCACTGAAAATGTTCCTTGAAAAGAATGACACTTGCAACAGGTGCTGAGAGGAAGTTGTAGCCATCCCAAAACCACACCAAATCAGGAAATAGAATGCTATAAAATATTGCCTTTTGTTTTTCCTGGTTTCTTTGAGCACAGGGATTAAGAACTCTTGCCTATCTAAGTTTGTTAGCCAAGGAGGATCTTAAAATTCAGTTTGTAAACCCATTATATTTCTCTACTCTGGATCCAGTTATATCCACCAATGTTGTGTCCTACACAACATTCATCTTTCATTTTGTCCTCTGTTTCACAAAAAACTCCTGCTTATAACTCTAAACTTCATCTCTGAAGTAGTACTTAACTTGCCAAAGGACAGCAGCTTTGGAAATGAATACTGCAGTGATTGCAAATAAGTTCAGCTAAAACGTAAAAGACTAAGGATCTTTTTCTTGTGCTTCTTGGCACCAATGAAAAATTAATTCATAGCTCTCTTCCTGGGAATATGAATAATCAAAGTTAAAGGACAGAAAATCTTTGCCAAAGCATCCCCTCAATTGAACCTCTGTTCAAGATTGTAGTGGAAATAAGTTTGCTTAAAAAAAATACCATCCTCCCAACTGCTACAGTTTTCATGAATCCTCCACACATCACACTGAAGGAAAAAAAAGTCATTGTGAAAGAAGTAGTAAAAATAGACCTACTACTTTCCTTCCAAATTCAACTTCCAAAAATAACTTCTTCATTACAAAACCTTTTCTAAATATCAACTGAAAAGTATCCCTCTTCCTCTGCCATCCTGCCTCTGTCATTTTTTCCATCTCATAATGCACTTATTCTACATGATTCATGGTTACCTCCTGTGATTATTTTAGCATCTAAGAGAACCGAGTGCACTTCAATGCAGACCACTTGAAAGAGATCTGGTTTTTGCTGTCTACTATTTCCTGTGTCATTTTGTCTATTGCGGAATTAGGACTGCCCAAGCAGAACATGAACCTATAAGTAGGTTTGAAAAAAGTAGTTGATATCTTAACTCTATCCATGCAGAGTGATTGCTCTTTTTACATCACTCCTTTCCCAGCACACGTTAAGGAAAAGGTGTTTTGAAAGATTTACTCTTGTCAGATATCGTTGTCTGTCCTCTGTTGAATTTTGGCTATAAAGCTCCTCCTCGGTCATCCACAGATGTTCTGCACTATCCCAGGTAGATAGCACAGAACACACATATCAATGGGCAAGAGGTTTGTGCCCAAGAAACTAATAGTACTTTAAAAGTATTCATCAGATTTTATGCTACCCTGGAGAAGAATTTCACATTTCACAGATGGGGAAATCAAGAATGACTGATCGAGTCACTTGTCTAAAGTAACTCAGTGGCAAATTCATGAACAGAATGCAAATTCTTTACTATATCCATTAGGCAGTATGCTTCATATCAAGTCAATATCAACAGAAACTCCTCTTTGCTACTTTTCCTGTTTAATGAATCTTTCTGATTGAGCCTGATACTAAGATGTCCCATCACAGAAAGAACAGATTATTTCTTCCGTGCTAATGAACTGCAGTCTTGATCTGAAATGACAGTACTTCATGAACAGTCAGAGTCTGGATTGTTTGCCATCTGTTCAGTTATGCATTATTTCAAAGGGAAAAATCAAAAACTAATCTAAATGAACAATTTTGTGATTTGAGCTCTGTAGGTCATTTACACCTCTGAAAATTTAAGATACTTTGGCTATAGTAACTACCACATTTTAATTATCAAATGCACAATATAAGGAAATTTCATTTGCAATACAAAGTTTCAAATACTAAGAACCACGGACACTTTTCTAGATGCTAAATATCTGTATCTCCCACTGATTTCACAGGAGCAGTGAGTAGTAAAAATCTTTTGACTTTCTAAAAAGATAAAAATAACAGCAACAAATCAAGTAACAGTCTGGTAAGCCAATGATCTGCTCAGGAATTTGTGAGGTCACTACTATGTATTTTTCAGAATTTGACCTGCCCTCTTGTTTATTCCATTGATTATCTGGTTCTAGGATGTTGTATTTTTGCTATGAGAAAAATAAGTGATAAATATATTCTATTTGCTCTACTCTTTGATTTTGTTTTTTCACTCTTGCTTCATGAGTTACAAAAGTAACTTTTTTGAAGGCAAGAAACAAAACAGCTATTATTTGAAAAAGTTTCCTGAAAAAGGACACTTCTTGTGAGTATTCAAATAGTACAGGCAGTCCAACACATATTGATTCTGACTTTATGATTAATGGGAGCTCTGAAACATAACTGCAAGAACTAGAGAAGAGTATGATACTGTTATTCTCCTGGAACCTGCCACCATTAGTAGGTCATGATTCTAACAGGAAAAGGCTAAGGCAGTATGAAATATTACACATTTATTGGCACCTTTTGGTTTATCAATCCACTTTGAATAAGAGATGTAGAAGTAGCACTCATTCAGTAACCACTAACCTGAAATAAAGTTACTGACCAAAGGGAAATTTAGTCTTGGGAGAAAAATCCTGTAGCTTTCAGTTCTACTTGTTTAGAACAAAGTATTCTTTAGATTTAGGGCCCAAAGAAAGATAGCAACATATCAAGAGTAATTCTAGCTCTAATATTTTGATCTACCAATAGGAAATTAAAATACAGGAGTCATAAACCAAGGCTTCAATCTTGAACTGATCAGCACAGCAGCAGTTAGGATGCTTCACTTTGTTTCAAAATTTAGTTCCAGAAAATTAAGTGGCAGTCAAGAATTTAGTAGAGCCAGAGAAATCTAATTAATGTGTTGGCAAAAGAGAATGATTCTAAGTAAAAGCATTTGGAGTTCCAGTTGATCAAGGAATTCATTGTGGCTTCCAGGACTGGCGTAAAATGGTGGGAATTTGTACTTCTAATAAGTTTGACAGTTAACTCACCTCTGTGGAACTGTGCTTTTGTATCTGAATGTCAGGGCCTTGCTTAGTGACTCCGGATACTGAGCTAAGCTTGCTATTCTGAAGAAGGTAGCCACCTAAAAATCACAATGGAAATTGCTTCCTTAGTTGACATATTAGTATGCTGAGGCTGAAGCATGCCAGAGAGCAAACAGCTGGTCTTTCACGTAGGTTTTGGAAATAGCCTAGGCTATTCAGAGTTCAATCATGCTGCCCAGAAGCCAAAATTCAGACATACCTTGAACTGGTGGTTTAATTCAGCTCACAAAATCAGAGGCTGTATAGAAATAAATTCTGGAAATCAATTGGCAATCAAGGTAAAATGGAAAGAGCGTGCAGGCAGTTTCATTTCATAGAGAGAATGAAGTGACTTCTTGTTTAATAGTGTTTCTGCTTTCTCTTTACCTTAGGAGCTCTAACCTAGAAGATCACTAAAAAATTCATTATATTTTCACTTTATTATTATAGCATGACATTTTTGACCATTAAAAGACATTTATTATCATGTGTTGCGGCAGCAGCCCAGCTTGAGGGCAAGCTGGGAAGCCGTCAAGAGACTCAAATAGTGATGTTGCAGTGCAAGACTCAGCCAGAAAGGCTCCCAAACCACCTGGACGCTGGTGGGGCTGCCCCGAAGATCAGAGCAAAACGCCCTTGTAAGTTACATGGAAGAAAGGCATTTCCCCTGAGGCAGTGAGTTGCTATAGCAACACTCCCTGTCTGCTTGGCCTGTCAGTCCTCCACTCTCTCTCCTACCCTTGCTTCCTTTACATGTATCCTGCCCTAGAAAGTTCTCCCTTCCTGGTTAGCCTATTGGCTCCCTTTCCCTAGTCCCGCCTTCCCTATATCCCCATTGGTTTATGTACCCTAATCCCGCCTACCCTCCTCCCATTGGTCCCTTCTGCTTATAAAATCCCTGAACCCTCCATTTTGGAGGCATTCTACATTTGGGTGTTTTTGTGCACCTGGCTGTGATAAATATCACCACGGAAACTCACAAAAAGGCCCTTCCTTGCTCTTTACTGCCAACATAGATGGGCATCAATCCAGTGTGTGTGTGTAGCTATGTGTATGCGTGTGGCACTTGCCGAGCAGCTCAAAAAGGAGACGCTTCTGGAAGATTGTAGCACCTCACCACTGACACCCCGTGGGCCACGACCATCATGAATTGTGAAATTATGCAAAATGAAGCAATGATCCATTTCCAGCTCAATAACCAGAATGGCTGACAGAAATAGTGATGGTCAGACTGCAGTTCAAACACCTGAGTCTTTCATTATCAAAGGAGAACATTATTCCCTTTAACTGGGCTTTTTATTCTTCCTTTTGGGCAGTTCTATGAGCTACTCTTGTAAGCGCTCAAGAGTGTATTGGATTCACTTAAAAAATGTAAAGCAGCCAAAATATGAAGTTGCTACTTAACCTTACTCTTCAGAACACATTCTGTTACCTCTCTGCTTTTCTTTGAGAAACAGGACAAAAGCAAAAGCTTGGTTCTTAAAGTGCTTTGATACTTAAGCTTACTTATAAAATTGAAATGTGTGTTTCAGAGTTCATACATCCAAATGGAGGAAAGCAGAGGAAGTTTCCTTCTTCAAGGAAAGAAATGTGTTCAAACATACATGCAAATTCTGACACACCTCCCTGAATTGAAAGTACTGCAGAGAAACTGCTCATTCTCTCATACACTGTAATGCTTTTTAACATGAGCTTTCCCTCATCCTCACCTATCTCTGCTTTCTTCTTTCAACCTCCCAAATCAGTAACGAGATCCATATTAATAAAAAAACTGTTATATAATTATTTTAATTACTTTTTAAATTAAACACTTTGGATATATAACAATGGACGAGAACAAGCTGCAATAAGCATTCACTTTCCGTACTTCTTATGTATGTAGAAGTAAAGGTTATTTTCCTCACATCTATTTTAATTCTAATTAAGTCCTCTCAAAATCTCTGCTTCCTAATCATTCATTTCCTTTCCAAGCTTTCTAAGCAGAACACTTAATTCAAGTGATACCCATATATCTCAGTTCTTTCAATTTTCTTTTTTTTATTTGACACAAGCAGTACTGTATTTTAAATTTATAAAGCTACATAAAGGCATGAAACATCATATTTCTGTTGTTTGCATATTTTATCTGCATTTCATTTAAGGCTGTGGAGCATCAGCATCTACATTAGTTTTCAATAAATGTAAAGCTATTGCTAAGAAAGCAGGATTTCTGGCAACTTAACAGGACATGATTTTCTTGATATTCAAACAGTTTCTACTTAGGGAAACATATTTTAGCTTTTATCAGTATATTAGAGGTTTTTCCTCTATGTATTTCTTTTAAGACCACATCTGCACCCATTGACCACCTGGGACATATTTCCTTAGAGCATGAATCTCTACTGAAATCCAAATAACATTGTAAAGAGTGAACAAAAACTTCCAAAGCATGTTCCTTACACGGACATCTATCCAATATATCTTTTACAGGGTGTCATCCTGCAGGAAAGCAGCCACAGGCAATTTTCTTAGTTAAATGAGAAATGTAGTGTTTGTAGTTCATAGAGAGAGAAATATGTACACGCTTTCGTGCTTCTTCTTAACATTATACAATACACCAGGGAAGGATGGGATTTTTTCATCAGGGACACACCACAACTGATCCTTTCTCTTCACAAACCTCAAACATTAGTAGCATTTTCAGGCTAGGGATAGGAAATTCTTCAGAGAATGAGACATCTAGAATTACCAAGCAATCCAAACTGGACTGCCTATCTTAACTAGAGATTACCACTTGGTCAGCACACACAGTAGTCTTGGTAAAAGAAGTCATCATACAATTTCTTGGTCTCTGACAGGAGACCACAACTGGGACACTCTAAAGGGAACTTTCCTGAAATAAAACAGATTGAAGGAACTGATAAAAACAGGTTTTTTCTTTTTCTACCCTCTTCTGATGTCAAGGGCATCATATGGTAAGTTTAGACTAGTCTTAACTTGGGAAAACAATGTATAAGACATCAAACTGCAAGATTTACAAAAATTACTTCAGAAAATGCCTATTCCACCTACTCAAACATCAAGATGGGGAGACTACATCCTGTGGGGGCAGTTTTTGCTTATTTGCTTATTAATTTACTTCTAAGATGGTGATAGTTTTCACATTTCACCTTCTACCTCCTCAAAAAAATATCTTACATTTCAATAACTCTGTTCATAGCAAAGTAACTTCCAGAATGTTTCACCCAGTAGTACTTTATTTTGTCAAGTCATGGGTGCTTTTCAAGAGAGATTATCATAGAATTACAGAAACACTGAGGTTGATAAGCACCTCAGGGATGGTAACTCAACCACTAACCCAGGGCAGCCTGTTCTTGGGCAGCTGCAGCTCCCAGCCAGGCTTGGCACGCCACGAGGGTTTCCCAGCTCAGGAAACCTCTCCATATGCTGTGATCCCACCCCCGCTCTGTTGCAGGACAGGCTGGCACTGGTGGGGTTCAACTGTGTGAGTGAAGGTTTTGACAAAGGATCTTTCTGAACCAACAAGTACTTAGGCGTCTTCTGGTTTTTAATGTCATGATTATGATGTCATGACAATACACTAATGAATATACAATGGGAATATGATTTGCTTGACTTAAACAATTTCAAAATAATTTACAAACTCCAGTTATTGAGGTAACTTGAAAATAAAATGGTCACCTTTTTAATTTAACTTTCTGTATGCAATACCTGTCTTCCTTATTTCTGGGGGAAAGAACTCGCTCAAAACTAGTATCCAGATACTCAAGCTCTGTCATGTATTAGCATTAGAGCAGACACTTCACTTGCTGGCAAAGAAAGTCTTCCAACTTTCCTAGCAGAGACACAAAATATTGGACTGTTGTCACTTTATGTTGTTTCTGCCCAATGATTTAAGCTAGTTTATAAGGTCCTTAGATCAGGATTTGTAGCTTTAATACCAAATGTCACACAGAATTATAGTCTGACATACAAATGTTAATATAACAACAATTGACCCTGTAGGCATCTACAAATTCTGATCTATCAATGGCTGTCAACATGAGTCAGTACTAAAAGCACACTTGGCATAAGAAATATTTACTATTTTTCAGCAGGTTAAAAAATACTGCTTTTCCCCTTTCTCTTCTTTTTTACGGCTCTAAGTTCCCTCATCCTATTCACACCTAATTTTAGAAAGGGTCTACAGGGATTTCTTCTAGAATTTCTAAGCCTCTTTATTCTCATGGGTATGTTTCATCCAGTTTTGCACTTAAGTAGGTCTGTATAAGTTGTTGTATGCTGAGGCCTTATGTAGTCATACATCTCTACGGCAATGCTCATAAACAGAAAGAAAATTCTCCTCAACAAGTACAGGTGATAGTTTTAGCAAATGGCAAATACTTGCCAAACTAAAGTACCAACCTTGCTAGATTAAAACCAGGAAAAACTGAGAGTAGTGAATTTGCCAGACAGAGTTTAAAAGCTCTTGCTTATGGGCACATAAGCTTTCTGCAGGTCTAATCCAATTGTTTAAATTGTGTATTATACCCCTCCATCCAAAAATCCAGTATGAATTCCTCATCAAGTTGAAAAATGATCTTAAGGCTTTCCAGTATGAAGAACAAAATAGTTTTGAAAATGACCAGAGAGTGCTTCAATCAAAATAGATTCTTCAAAAGCCAGGCTAGCAGATATGGTTGATATACCCCCTGTATTCAATAGAGAAAAAACGCTGTGAGTTTTTCAGGCCAAAAAGTGCAATTATTCTTGGAGATGGTTTTGCATTAGTTATATATTTTAAAAAAATAATAACTTCAGAAGTATGGTAGCATCAGAAAAACAAAGCTATTTCAAGTGCAAAGTTTTTATAGGATAATTCTACTGCACGTTATACTATATTTATTCTCCTTTCTGTAGGTGTAGAAAAGTTTACACTTTTTTCATTAAATACATTCTCTTTCAGTGACAAAGTGTTAGGAATGGAGAATGAATTTTTCATGAGAAAACACTGCTGAGGCTATGACAGAGTCAAACCCTTCCCCTTGAGCTCTGCCAATGTACCTTAAAATTTTCTTTGAAGCTCTATCCCTTGGAGTCAAATCGTGCAGAAATACCCAAACTGTTGCTCATATGTTCTTCCCTGATGAATGTTGAGAAAGTTCTAGTTCTATGTGCAGGAATAGAACCAAACATCTTTAAATGCTCTGCAATAGCTATCAAACAATCTCTTTTTTTGTCATTTTTACTGATACATTCTGAAAGCCTCAAAAAAGTTCTGCTATCCCAACAAGTATTAATTTTCTCAAAAGCATCTGAAGGGAAAAAATCATAAACCTTTTTTCTAAATCGCTGGGTTTTTTTCAGGGCCAAAGATCCAGAGGAGATACTTAGATATATCAGAAACAAAGAGATAAACATATCTTCCTTCAGGCTTTTGGACAGCTTAGAGTTTTTTTCCCTCTAATAATTTTTAAATAGATTTGAAGTCAAGGCTGCCTTCTAGCAGGAACTATTCAAGATTTTTATCACTTAGTAAAAACATTGCAATTACTAAGTACTACCTAAGAGGTTAATGATGACCTTTATACCATTTTGTAACATGCAAATACATTCCCCATTGGTGATTTCAGCAGTGAGCCCAAGGACTCTATTTACTGGGTACCAGTTCTCTTCCAAGTCAGCACAAAATATCTCACTGTGGCATAGACAAAGGAATTTTTCCAGCTATGTTTCTGGACAATCTTTTTCCTGCTCAAATCATAAAATGAGATTTCCACCCTCATCCTACTTAGTCTGCCAGCCTCTTAAAGCTTTTTTGTCCAGAATTTTGCATCCTTCTTTCTTACAACCCTATTGATTCAGAATTCCTGTTCTCCTTTTATAGTATTCTTTTTTTTTCAGCAAGCTGTCATTCACCTACACAGTGTTCACTAGGATTTTTGTAGACACTTCATCAGTAAAAACGTTGTCTACCTCTTTTTCAAATCTGATTTCTCTCCAAGATTAAATCTTGGCCAGTCTGCATAATGTGTGAAAGTATGACCAACAAATGTAGGTCAACACATCTAAAGCAGTGTTTCTAGTCAGTTTTTCTTTCCCCCCATTACATGAAGTCTCTACTCCTGGCCCTTCAGATTACCAGATGTCTCTCCAAAAGTGGAAACAGACATTACAAAGACACAGATGTTATGCAGACATGAGGCCAGTGATTTCTGATACAACCAGTAGCACATAGTACCACATGCTTAATGTCCATCGTCTTTCCTCTCTGGTTTCACATGCTGTGAAGAGGCTGTCTCCCTACTAGAATTTAGGAAATTTATCACTGTTCTGGTGATACAGTTATACTATACAGTGATACTCTGGAATAGTATATTCTATTACCATCTCTGTAAGCTGTTGAAACCAGGTGGAACAGTGTTCCTTGCCTCCCCGCTCTGTACTGTCTTCTGTTAATGGGCCATCAGTGCCTCGCCCCATGACTCACAGACAGCTTGCTCCTGGGCTATCTGCTGTTAATGGGCCCGTCAGTGCCTTCCCCATGACTCAGAGATAACTCGCTCCTGGACTACCTCCTGTTAATGGCCCATCAGTGCCTTATCTCAGAACTCACCATTCCATTGTGAGATGCTCCGCCCAGAGGGAGGAAGCAAGCATTCCATCCTGGATATAAGCTGAAATTCTGAACACCACAGCAGCGCTTACCTACTGGACTCCCAGAGGACAAGAGCTACTGCTGGACCTTTAGACCCTTTCTTCTACAGGATCACCGCTTCAACAGAACCACTTTGCTTGGACTGCTACCACCACAGGGTGTCAGGTTGTATTCTGACTTTTTCTGTGTTCTTGTACTACTGTATTTATTAATTTCTTTAAATTTTTTCCTATTAAATTATAATTCTGACTTGCGATCGCCCACTGGTTTGATTTCAAACTAGTACAATCACTTTTCTAACTGTGCCTATTGATCATTTTTCCTATGTTGTCCTTCTCCCTTTTGGAGAATATTCATCAGAAACATTCCCTACATCCCTCTGAGTGTTCAAGGCTAGGCTGGATGTAGCTCTGAGCAATCTGTTCTAGTGGAAGGTGTCCCTGCCTTGGTTGAACTAGATGATCTTTAAGGTCACTTCCAACCCAGGCCATTCTATGATTCTATGATAGGAGGCCAAAGTGTGCTTATACATAATGGACAGCCGAACAGCAATCAGTACTTCCTTTGTTTTTCATTGCGAGCAATTGCATTTGTAGTATAAAATCTTCATGCCAAGGACAAGCCAAGTTTGTAATACGCTATTTTGTGAAGGGGCTATGAATTTGGCCCCTTTAGACATACATGGAAGACAGATTATGTATTTAATAGAAGAATATATTTAAGATTTACATTTTAAAGGTAATAGTACCAGTAGTGGTAGTTGTAGTAGCAGTAAAAGATTTCCTGTACCTGATAAAAATAATTGTATGCCATTATTTTGTCTCTAATACAAGAGACTCTACATAATCAAAATGTTCCATTTCAATTTGTTTTTTAAACTTTTTCAGGTTACATCACCCCTCAGTTTACTCAAGAAAGCACTGAGCTGTACAAGGTGGCACTGTTAAATTATTTCTTTCTGCCTCCTTGCTCGCCTTCATAAACACATAACCTTGTAACTTGCACACCAAATGCAGTTTCAGCTTTTGACCCCAATGGTCAAGTAACTTAAACCCTGCTACAGTCTTGTCATTATGGCATATCCTTTACTCTCGATTGTGCTATAAGGTAGAGATTTGGTGGTAAGCAGCACATTTATTAATGAGTTTAGAAACTTAAACTCTGATCCAGATGCAAAGAATTGTTTTGCTAAGCTACTTTTCTAAGTAAAAAAAAAATATATATATAACTCAACATAAATTATGGTTTTCAGTCATTCATCTTTTAAACACTCCAGCATTAGACAGTCAAATTAGAAAGCCAGTCAGACTGACCACCTCCCATTAAAGCTGTTCTTGGATATACTGGGTCTGGCTGAGAAGGAGTTCTTTTTTCCCCATATCAGCCCCCATATTGTTGTGCTGTGTCTTGGTAGCTGGAAAGGTGTTGGCAGCATCCCAATGTTTTAACTGCTTCTAGGTAGTGCTAGCTCAGTATCAGTGCTGTTTTCTCCAACACTCTGCCCCCCATGAGGAGGCTGAAGTTGAGCAAGTTCTAGGGAGGAGACACAACCAGGACAGCTGAGCCAAACTGACAAGAAGGAGATTCCAAATCACATGGCATCAGCTCAAAAGCAGCAAACAAAAGAAGGAAGAGGGGTCATTTGTCAGTTACGATTGCCTTCCAGAAAACCCACTATATATGCTCAAGAGGGAAGTGGACCGACATTGCTTGCTGATTGCAAATAGAGAATAAAATCTTTGGGTTCCATGCACATACTCTTTAGCTTTATTAATCTACCTTAACTCAAACAAAGACTTGTTAAATCTTATATTCCCTCCTGTACCAAAGTAACAGATGAGAGCAATAGAGCAGTTTGGTGGGCACATGGCAGACAGTCACGGTTTGCCCAGCACATATTTGGATGAGGGTGGTGCCATGCAGGAAGAGGAGGAGTGAGAAAGATCAGGCAAGTGCTTCACTGCCCCTAGCATGCCTTTGGCAGTGTCAGTGTAACTGAAACTCAAGGCTTTACAGTTTTCAGAACAAAAAGAGGCAGAGCACAAAATACAACATTGAGCTGATAGAAGTGACAACCTGGAAGACGAGTAATGAGCAATGTTGGGGCGATGCTGCAAACCCATTAGCATGAATTTTGAACTGTCACTGCCTGTAGAATTCTGGACTCTGTGGTTTTCAGAACCAAAAACCTAGGTGTAACCCTAACCTCAACTCTAATCTTAACCCTAGGTAGAATTGAAAATATGGCATTGCATTGAGGCTGGTGCTAAGAAGGAAGAGGAGGAAGGAGCAAGACTGGATCAGTGCCGTGTTACCCTCACCAAGCTTTTTAGAGTGCCGGTGTTCCTGGAGCTCTGGGCTTTGCAGTTTCCTGAACCCTAACCTTAGGTGGAACCCTAACCCTAACACTAAGCAGAGAAAGAAATACGGCACTGAGCTGAGATGAAGAGAAGTGAGCTACGATAGAGCAGTGCTGCACTCCCCTTGGTAAGACTTTCGAAGCGTCACTGTGGCTGGAGTTCTGGGTTTTGTGGTTTTCTGAACCCTAAACCCAGGCATAACCATAACACTAACCCAGATCCAAAGCCTAGGTGGAGCCAGAAATACAGCAGTGAGATGGGGTGGGTGACAAGCTGGAAGAAGAAGAATGAGCAAGATGGAAGCAGAGCCATGTTCACCTGGGAATGCTTTTTGCAGTGTCGGAGCCCCTGAAGCTCTGGACTTTGTGGTTTTCTGAAACCTAACCCTAGGTGTCACCCTTAGCCTAACCCTAACACAAACACTAGGTGCATCTGGAGATATGGAATGGAGTGCAGGTTGGAAGCAAGCAGGAAGGGCAAGAAGGAGAAAGGTTAGAGCGGAGAGGCATTCCTCTCAACAAGCTTTTTTCAGTTTTGCCATCTCTGGAGCTCAGAGCTTTGTGGTTTTCAGAACAGTAACCCTAGGCATGACCCTAATCTTAACCCTAGGAAGAGCCAGAAATACGGCAATGATCTGAGGCGAGTGCCAAGCTGGAAAAGGAGGACTGAGAAATACTGAAAGAGCTCCATGCTCACCTATGCATAATGTTAGAACCGTCGGAGTCCCTGGAGCTCTGGGCTTTGTGGTTTTCTGAACATTAACCCTAGGCGTAACGCTAACCTTAACCCTAATCTTAACAATAGGCGGAGCCAAAAATACAAAATTCAGGTGAGGCGAGTGCCAAGAAGAAAAAAGGGGAGCAACCCAGGTTGAAGCAGTACTGCACTCACTTTGGAATGCCCTTTGAATTATCACTGCCTCTGGAGCTGTGGGCTTTATGGTTTTCTGAACCTTAACCCTTAGACCCTAAGTCTAACCCTAACCCTAGGCAGAGCCGGAAATCGGGCATGGTGCTGAAGATGGCTCCAAGGAGGAAAAAAAGGAAAGGGCTCGGAAGGAGTACTACAGCGTTCCTCTCGCCATTTGTTTTAGAGTGTTAGCACCTCTGGGGCTCTGGGCTTTGTGGTTTTCTGAACCCTAACCCTAGGCATAACCCTAACCCTAATCTGAACCCTAGGTGGAGCCGAAAATACATTAAGCTGAGGCGACTGCCAGAAAGATGAAAGTGGAGTAAGAAAGATTGAACCACTGCTTTGTTCTGCATGGCATGCCTTTAGCATTGTCAGACTCCTTGGAGTTCTGGGCTTTGTGGTTTTCTTAACGATAACCCTAGGTGCAACGCTGCAGGCATGGCCAGAAATAGGGCATTGCGCTCAAGATGGCTCCAAGGAGGAATAAAAGGAAAGGGCTGGAAAGGAGCACTACGGCATCCCTCTCACCATTCGTTTTACAGTGTTAGCATCTCTGGTGCTCTGGGCTTTGTGGTTTCCTGAACCCTAACCCTAGGGTGTAACCCTAACCTCAGCCCTAATCCTAACCCTAGGCAGAGCCAAAAATGCAACATTGAACTAAGGAGAGGGCCAAGAAGAAAGCAGTGGCGAGAATAAGATTGAAGTGCTTCTATGCTCCCCTTGGCATGATTTTAGCAGTATCAGAGTCCCTGAAACTCTGGGCTTTTGGGTTTTCTTAACCTTAACCTGTGGCCTATCCCTAACCTTACCCTAGACCGAGCCGGATATAGGGCATGGCACTCAAAGATGGCTCCAAGGAGGAATAAAAGGAAAGGGCTAGGAAGGAGCACTACAGTGTTCCTCTTGCCATTCTCTTAACAGTGTAAGCATCTCTGGTGCTCTAGGCTTTGTGATTTTCTGAACTCTAACCCTAGGCATAACCCTAACCCTAGCCTTAGGCAGAGCCGAAAATACACATGGAGCTGAGTCCCTCTTTTTCATTGGTTTTTTGAAAGAAGATGTGGGATTGCTCTCTTTCAGACTTCATCTTCCTCACTCTGTGGATCACTAGCTTGAGCTGGGAAGTCTACCCATTCGATGGCTAGTGCATGGATGTTTGTGGAAGATTTTGGTGTGCAGGCAGTCGCCTCCCTGGGCATCCAATGAGATTCTTTTTTATAATCCAATAGTCTTAAAAATAGCTGTTTAAAGCTACTTAGAGCAATAAATATACAAAAAACTATGACAACAATTATCAGAACAGTCTTAAGAATGGATCCAACCATCCCGAGATCCCCCATTTTGAAAACATGTTTCCCAGCCGGTCCTCGCCTTTGCTTTTCAGCTGATGTACTTGCTGATGAATCACGTCGATAGCCGAGTGAATGCTGACGCTGTGCGATGACAAATTGAAGCCACAAAGGCCCTCAAATTCCTCACACCATGTCCATGAACAAGGAGGAGGTAATCGATGGCAGCCTTGTTCTGCAATGTGGCCTTTCTGGTTGTTTCCTCGTCCTCCAGGAGATCTGCCAAGGCTCTCGAGGTGAGATTGGCCTGTTTCCCCAGCCAGCACTCAATGTGGCGAATCTCTCCTAGAGCCTTGGCTGCAGCCACCCAAGGGAGGAGCAAAGAAGTTACTACAATTTTAGACTTTGGCCAAGATTCCACTTCAGAATTGCACTTCAGGTTGAATTCATAGAGCAACCTCTTTGAAACTCTCAGCAATTTTGCCTTTTGCCAATCAAGCGTTTTTTGTCAGGCATTAAAAGCGCCAATTCCCGAGGGTGCAGGGTCTTCCTTGAAAGTGGGATGGAATTCCTGCCCAGGCCCAGTTTCCACTTAAAAACACTCCCTTGGGGAGTTTTCTGGGAGCTTGGGTGGACTTTGCTGGGTTGGGTGCCTTGAAGTTGTACCAGAAGGGTGACAGATAGGATAAGTTGGTCAGTGTAACCTCCAGGAGCTTTGTGGGCCTTCCTCCAGCCCACTCTTGGGCACTCAGCTGATAATTGAAGGTCACACAAAGCTCTGCCCTTGAGGACCCCAGCAGATCAAGGTCCTCGGGTTCTTCTGGTGCAACTGGGAATAGTTAGGTCCACTGGTCCCAGGTGGAAACAGGGTCTGGCCTCTTACCAACAAAGGGGTAGTCATTGGACTGCAAAGGAATTCCAACCAGACAGGTTGACATCGGGTCCTCCACACCACTCATGGACAAGCAAAGGTTGGTCTGATTGAGGGCTTTCGCTAGGGTGGTCCACACACTTGCTTTTGGCTGTGGGATGATCCACTCAGCTGCCGGTCGAAAGGTGAGGAAAATCAGGAGGATCGCCAGAAGGGAGTCAGCCATGTTCTTTTCTAAACAGAACAGAAAGAGTTAGGGAAAACAAAACATCTGGGTGACTCCCAGGGTCAGGGACGGTATAAGGGAACAGTGGGTTAGGGTTTTATAAAAGGGTTTAATTCAGAAGGGATTTAGGCTGGGAGGGTCTCCTATGGCCTTTTTTCTTTTCCTGTTTGAGGCAACTGCTGCATTGTTAGGGTCAACCTTGTTGGAGGTGGTGTTGTCTTTTTCTGGGATGGTAGAGCAAGCAGGAACCCAAGGTTTTACTAGACGTTTTGGTATCCACTTTACTCCCACGGGGGTGGAGACACAGGCGTATCCCCTCCCCCATGTGAGCAAATCAAAGGGTCCCTCAAGTTGATTGGACTCTGGACTATGAACTAGGACTCTTCGGCTTTGAGGATAACTTAAAATGGGAATCGTTGTTAAAATGTCTGAGGACAGGGGGATTGATGTTTTCAAAAGAACAATTTAGGAAATTAATAGTGGAAAAGGGCTTTACACAAACAAAGGTGGGGAGAAACAAAATCAGAGTCTTGTTGGCATTGAAGGACTTGCTTTAGGGTCTGGTGCATCTGCTCTATCACTGCCTGCCTGGTGGGGGAGTAAGGGATTCCAGTTTTATGTTCAATTCCCCAATCCCTCAGGAAATTGCTGAACACCCTAGTAATATAGGCTGGCCCATTGTCAGTTTTTAATGTTTTTGGGATGCCTAAGAATGAAAATGCCTGAATGAGATGTTTCTTGGCATCCGTTGCCCTTTCACCTGTGTGGGCAGAGGCGTAGACTACACCTGAGAAAGTAGCCACAGAGACGTGCACAAATTTAAAACATCCAAATTGGGGAATGTGGGTCACATCTATCTGCCACACCTCGCAGCTACTCAGTCTTTGGGGATTGACTCCATTTCCCAAGGGAGGCGCATTGATCTTGCAGGACCTTGGACATGTGGCCATGATTGCCTTGGCCTCATCAGGCTTTATATGGAATTGACAGACGAGACCAGGGACTTTTTGATGGAATTTTTGATGGTTTAGGATGGCCTGTTGATAGAAACTTGGCCTGCTTTCCAGCTGGATGGGTGCCTCCAAAGCATCTGTCCTGCCGTTCCCTTTGGCAATGTAGCCAAGGGAAGGTCAGAATGTGATCTCACAGGCATCACAAAATATGGTTGCTCTTGGTGGAAGTCTAAATATACAGGTTTCAAGAGCAAGTCAAAAATGACTGGGTTCGAGACCTGCCCTAGGACAGAATGTTCTGCTCTAGACACCACCCCCACTACATATGCCAAATCTGTAACTAAATTTAGTGGTCCAGAGAACCTCTCAAAGGCACTAATGATGGTGGCCAACTGAGAAACTTGAGGGAATCCCCCAACAATCTCTTCATCTGTCTCCCACCGCTGAGTTCGAGGGTCCTTCCAGGTCATAACAGACTTGTGGGACCATCCAGACCCGTCAGTGAAAACTGTTAGGGCTTTGAGTGGTTTTCAGCTCTGGAGGTCTTTTGGAATCAGATTAAAGTTAGCGTTGAAGAATTTGTGGCCGGGACAATGAATCGAAATTTGGCCAGGGTAAATAGCCAAAGAAAATTGCAGCATCTCGTTTTCATGAAGGAGGTGCTCAAAAGCATCCTTAGTGAATCTCCCAGTCGATAGTTTGAGGGGAAGGTGAATGCATGCGAAATCAACGCCTGCAAGGGTCCGCAGGTGGAGCCGGGCCTTAGCAATCAGCTGGGCCATCAACCCCTGTGGCCTGGTGATACTCTTGGGACGCTGATGACTCAAGAACACCCACTCTATGATCAAGAGGGGATCCTTTTCATCTTTGTTCCATTGAAATATCAATCCTTGGAGATGTGGCAGTGTCTCCATAATGATAAATTTAAAATCCAGATTTGGGTGGTACCTACTGACTTGACACTCCCTTATCAGCTGATTCACTTTCTTGAGGGCAGTCTGGGCCTCTGGGGTCAAGGTCTTGGGAGTGTCCAACTCTTCCCCCCCTTTCAATAGATTAAAAAGAGGATCTAAATCCTCAGGGGGAATCTCCACCCAAGGCCTGATCCACTGCAACTGCCCACACAGTTGCTGGAGCTCTCTCAAAGTTTGGGGCTTGTCAGCGAATTGGATTTTTTGAGGTATGATGGTCCAATTCATAATTTCAAGGCCTAAGTATTTCCAGGGTGGCAGCCTCTGAACCTTCTCATGCTGAAGCTCAAATCCCACACCCTGCAGAGCAAAGATAGTCAGATCCAGAGCCTCCATAAGTTTGTTGCTGTCGGGTGCGCGCACAAGCACATCATCCATATAATGAAGGATGACGGCCTCCCCGACTTTGGCACATACAGGTGACAGCACACTGGAGACGTACCACTGGCATATGGTGGGGCTGTTCTTCATGCCCTGGGGCAAAACCTGCCAGTGGTAGTGCTGCCAAGGGGCTTCTCGGTTGACGGAGGGAACCGAGAAGGCAAAGCGTGGTGCATTGTCCGGGTGTAGGGGAATCTGGAAAAAACAATCCTTTATGTCAATTGCAGCCAGATCCCAATTTTTTGGCAGCATGGTGGGGGGGGGCATACCTGGTTGGAGGGGTCCCATGTCTTCAATGACTTTGTTAATTTCCCTGAGGTCGTGAAGGAGCCACCGCTTATCCTTCCCTGGCTTTTTAATCACAAAAACCGGGGAGTTCCAAGGGCTATTTGTTTCAACGATGGTACCTTTCTGTAATTTCTCCTCCATGAGCTCTTGAAGCGCTTTTAGTTTGGTTTCGCTTAGCAGCCACTGATTGATCCAAACATCCTTATCAGTCAGCCAATTTAACTTTTGGACAGGGTGCTCTACAGTGGCCACACCTAAAAATCCCAAGGGGTATCCGGGACATTTAATTCAACCCCCCATTGAGACATGGCGTCCCTTCCCCACAGGGTATACTCTGCATTCGCAACGAACAGGTGAATTGTGGCCAATGTCCTCTTCGGCCCCTCAATTTGGACCATGCCTTTTGACCTCTTCGCCAATGTGGACCCACCTACACCGGCGACTTTGTCCATCACGGTTTGCAGTTCCCAGTGTGCTGGCCACTTGTGGGGCGGAATGAGTGTCACATCCGCCCCTGTGTCCATCATCCCCTGGAGCTGTATTTTATGATTGCCTTGCCTAAGGGAACACCAAGCCAATGGCTTTTCCTTTTTCAAGGCCTCCAGCCAATACACTTGGAACTCTCCGTCACTGAAAGGCCGGAGTGCATCAGGGGCTAAATACCACACTGGAATTAGTTGAGCAATACATTGTCCCTTAGGCAAGAAAAGGGGTGGGTAGACACAACGTGCCAAGAGTTGAGGCAGTCCTGAGGAGACGAGAGTCACCCCAGGAACAACTTCAACTTCGGGGGGTGTGTATCTCTCAACCCCCACAACAAGAAACTTACGGGCAGGTGACTTTTGGCCTGTAAGGTCTGTCAAGTCCAGGCTTGTCCAGTCCAGGTAAAACGGAGTCCAATCCAGTGAGCTAAAATTAAACAGAAAGATTCATTTACAAAATAACTCAGAACCTCTTTTTATAATCTCTAATTGTCCACACGCTCTAATGGGGTTTTCCTCAACTAACGAGCAGTTGCCTTGCTCTGCCTCATTTATGTCTGAGCGCAGGGAGAGGCTGCACTTCCACCCTAGTTTTTTTGAGGAGCAGACAAAGGAGCACTCCCAGACCCTTTCTTAGGAAATTTCAGGGTGGCTCCGGTGGTCCCTCTCCCTCCTCCTCCATTCACTCCCCCATTCAACAAGGGACAGTGAGCAGCCATGTGCCTGAACTGTCCGCAACGACAGCATTGAATGTTGGCCAAACGTTGCTGGACACTTATAACTTGGTTGACGTTTTGGTTGGCACTCTCCGCAAAAACCATCTGAGGTGTAACATCTTGGACTGGGAAGGCAGGTCAGGGTGAGCGAGGATAGGATGGGTCCTTCGTCATTTTCGCCTGCTGTCGGGAGCAAGCTTCCAGTAATTGAGGCAGGCTCTGTGGAGGGTCCAATGGGAGCACAGCGATGATTTGTTGGCACACCTGATTGGTGTTTTCTTGGGCCAGCTCGAGTACCATCTTCTTCCTTAGTGTAGAGTCTTCTATTTGCTGTTCCACACTCTCCTCCAGCCAAGAGATGAAATCTACAAAAGTCTCTACCGTGCTTTGTCAAATGTTAGTGTAACTAAGAGTTGGCTCTTTCGATGGCATTGTATAGAAAGCTTTTGCACCTTGGCAAGCACAGGCTTCGGGATTTTTTCAGCTTGTGCTTGTGGCTATGTCCATTCCCCTTTGCTGCATAAATGGTCTGTTGTAATGGTGTTAGTGTCACCATCAATGGCCATGTCTGGACTTTGAAGGAGTTCCAGAAGAAGGCCCCTCAGTAATCTCTTTCATGTAGCTTCCCAGAGACCATACTCTGGTGAAGCTAACAGGCATTTAAATAAATCTTTCAAATCACCAGGGACTAAGGTGTGAGAATTAAATGTGGCTGTTAAAAGCCCTTTAAAACACTCGTGTTTTCTCCCAAATTCTCTCAAAGCCCGACAAAGTTCCCTTTTTGCTGAATAAGAAGGGGTTTCCAGTTAACAAATTGGTTCCGTATGTGACCGGAGCAGCGAACAGGAATGCCTCCTCTTCTGGGTTCTAGCTTCCAGGCCTGTCCCATCCAGTTGCCTGAGTGTGGGAACCAGAAGGAGGGTCACGGGAACCAGGAGCCAGAAGGGGAGGAGGAGCTAAGGCAGACACCGGAAGGTGGAAGGGGTCAGGCGTGAGAAAAAGAAAGGGAGGAGGTGATGTCACTTGGGGTGGAGCCGAAGGAGGGACAGGAGGAAGAGCCATGGGGAAGGATGACATCATCGAGGGGGTGGAGCCTTTTTGAGAATAGGAGTGGCCAGGGAACAGGGGAAATGACAGGGTAGAGGGAGGCAGGGCAAGAGATTCAGGCCGGAAAGGGTTGGGATGTTGCAGAACGGTGGGAAGAAAGGGATTCTGGGGAGAAGGAGCACAAGTGGGGTTCCCCACCATGAGGTGCCTGCCATCTTGTGTCCTCTGGAGCCCACTGCCATTTTGGGGAGTGGAGATCAGGAACAAACACTTTTCTGAATAAATCAGAGAACTTGAAACTGGGAAAGAGGGACAGGGAAGAGGGTCAGGAACAGGAGCCTCAGTGGCCACCAGCTGACCACCTGAGCCAGGGTCCCAAGCAAGTAGAGGGGAGTGAGGAGGACTCTCCATTTTTCAGAGGCCACCCTGCGGGTCATCGTGCACCTGTCTTTCTCCCATCGACTTACCCGGGCTTGGGAAAGAGGGTTTAGGGGCAGAGGTAGTGGGCAGTGGGGATCGGGAAACAACTGGGGATGAAACCTCAGGGCGTTTGTTCGTCTTCCCCCTTTTTTTTGGATTTTGTTTACAACTGCTGACTGCCACTCAAATCTTGGTCAGCAGCTGAAAGTACTTGTACCCCGAGTGGTCCCCTTTAAGCGTCAATTCTGACATCTTTCTGTCCACCGATTTCCAAAAATCTCATTTGTGTTCTGGGGACACACTGGGGAGATGAGCAAACACCCATCATACAAAACGTTTCAACTCACTAAAATCAAAACCCACACCCATTAAGGAAGTCTCAACTTGGAAGTAAAAATCCTTTTGTGTGGACGACAGCCGAGCGCCCATCCTGACTGCCTCAGCACCCCACACCAGGATTCCACCCTCACCCTCAGTAAAACATAAAATGAAAGCAAAAGGAGCCCTGGAACTGCCCTGAGGTGGCCAGCTGCCCGCAGCCTTCTAACTGCACTAGGGAGGGAACAAGGGAGGGACGACTATGCCACCCCCTCCTGGGGAACCCTTTCCCCACTCAAATCACACTCACCGCCCCTGCGGTCCAACATTCCAGGAACTAATGTAGACCTCGGGTGAGGTCCTCAGCTCCAGAGGAAGGTCCTTCAGAGCACCGAAGGGTTGTCTTTCTCTTGTCTCCAGCCACGCTCTCACACAAAAAGCAAGGTGCCCACCAGGAGACGGCCAACTGGTGCTCCACAAGCCGCTCCACTCTCTCCTCTAGAGCTGCAGCTTATTCGGAGAGGTCCGATGCCGCTGGGGGCCCCACGTTGGGCACCAGATGACGCAGAGCAAGCCTGGCCGCAGAGGGGTTGATCAAGCAAGAGGATTTTCTACCCAGCCATGCTTGCCTGGCTAGTGCAGGAGGGTGCCTGCTGCCTGTGTTGATAAAAAACCAGAACGCCGGCTAGTTTCCAGGCAGGGGGAGACAGAGAGGCAGTGGCAGCCCTTGGTTCCTAGGCAAACTGTCTGCTCCTCAGCGCTGGTGGTGGACTTCAGGACGTTGAGGAGCTGAAGTGTGCAATAAAAGGAGGACTCTCTTGCTGCTAAGTCCAGAAAGTGTTTATTCCAGGAAAGCCAGGTGAAGAGAGACACAGCACACAGGCTGCACCAAGTTTTAAAGGGGCTGTGGCACAAGGGGAAGGTACAAATTAAGGACCAATTGTAGGAAAGGAGGGGAGGAGTCAAAGGAGGGATCACAACACTTGGGACCAGTGGGGTTCATGCCAAGGGGATTTATGTTTGGGAAACCGAAAGGGGGGGTTGAGGAAGAGAGAAGGTTCTGGGAAAAAGGGCAAGGATCTAGGCAGATTGACAAGTTTTTTAAAAGGGGGTAAGGTAACAGGCAGGGAAAGCTCCAAGACCAGGGGAGGAGGTCTTCCCGTACAAAGAACTAGGAAGAGGGATCTGGGAGGAGTATACAAGGCTAAAAGACTTTTCACTTCACAATCAGGGTTTGGAACAAGCCATTCACAACATTCTAATTAGCAAACAAATCCCATCGGAATGCCTTCAAAGCATAGAGCAAAGAAAAGAGCAAACAAACGCAGAAGGACAAAAAGAAAGGAAGGAGCCCTGCTGAGCTACTGCAGAACTCCACTTGGCATAACTTTCGCAGGATCATTGACAACGGAGCATAGGGCTTTGCAGTTTTCTGGACGCTAACAAAAGGCGTAACCCTAACCGTAGCTTTAGTTTTAAACCAGAGTATCCACACTGGACAGAAAGAACAAAGCAGTAAAGCTGGTGACAAAAAGTAAAGTGCAGAGGCAGGAATGGTAGGGAGCTGTGGCACTGGCCAAGGAATGCAATTTGACCTGCAGTGTCCCTGGATCTATGGGCTTTGTGGTTTTCTGAACCTAACCCTAAGCTTAACCCTAACCCGAGGATGACCTCTTAAGACTGACGAGGGTATCGCTGGCTCCCAGTAAAAAAGGCCAGAGGGAGGAATGTTGAGGCGCTGTGGCGCTGGCCTGGGCATGCCCTCTTCAGCGGAAGTGTTGCTGGATCTGTGGGCTTTGCGGTTTTCTGATCCCTAACCCTAAGCGTAACCCTAACCCTAGCCCTAGATTTAAAGCTAAGACTCCGCATTAGACTGAACAAACCCGAGGGTCAGATTGTTGCAAACAGAAAAAGCGCAGAGGGATCAATGTTAGGGTGTTGCGGCCTAGGCAGGCCCTCTTCATCAGAACTGTTCCTGGATCTCTGGGCTTTGTAGTTTTCTGAACCCTAACCCTAAGCGAAACCCTAACCCTAGGTTGAGCTCTTAAATGCGGTCGGGGGGATCTCTGGTTCCCAAGTTAAAAGCGCAGAAGGAGCAATGTTGGGGCAGTGTTACGCTGGCCTAGGCATGCCCTCTTCAGCGGAAGTGTTGCTGGATCTGTGGGCTTTGCGGTTTTCTGATCCCTAACCCTAAGCGTAACCGTAACAGTAGCCCTAGATTTAAAGCGAAGCCTCCGCATTGGACTGAATGAACCCGAGGGTCAGACTGTTGCCAAAAAAAAAGCGCAGAGGGAAGAATCTTGGAGCGCTGTGGCACTGACCTGGGCATGCCCTCTTCGACAGCAGTATTCCTGGATCTAAGGACTTTGTACTTTTCTGAACCCTAACCCTAAGCGTAACCCTAACCCTAGATTGAGCTCTTAAGACTGACGAGGGTATCGCTGGTTCCCAGTAAAAAACCACAGACAGATTAATGTTAGGACAGTGTTACGCTGGCCTAGGCATGCCCTATTCAGCGGAAGTGTTCCTGGATCTGTGGGCTTTTCGGTTTCCTGAACCCTAACCCGAAGCATAACCCTAACCCTTACCCTAGATTTGAAGGTAAGCATCCGCATTGGATTGAACGAACACGAGGGGCAGATTGTTGCCAAAAATAAAGCGCAGAAGGAGGAATGTTGGGGCGCTGTGGCCCTGGCTTAGGCATGCCCTCTTCAGCGGAAGTGTTACTGGATCTGTGGCCTTTGTGGTTTTCTGAACCCTAACCCTAAGCGTAACCCCAGCCCTAGGTTGAGGTCTTAAATGAGGTCGGGGGTATCGCTGGTTCCCAAGTTAAAAGCGAAAAAGGCAAAATGTTGGGGCAATGTTACGCTGGCCTAGGCATGCCCTCTTCAGCAGAAGTATTACTGGATCTATGGGCGTTTTGGTTTTCTGAACCTAACCCTAAGCATAACCCTAACCCTAGGTTGAGCTCTTAAAATCGACCAAGGGTATCACGGGTTCCCAAGTTAAAAGTGCAGAAGGAGCAATGTTGGGGCAGTGTTACGCAGGCCTAGGCATGCCCTCTTCAGCAGAAGTATTACTGGATCTATGGGCGTTTTGGTTTTCTGAACCTAACCCTAAGCATAACCCTAACCCTAAGTTGAGCTCTTAAAATCGACCAAGGGGATCACGGGTTCCCAAGTTAAAAGCGCAAAAGGCACAATGTTGGGGCAGTGTTACGCAGGCCTAGGCATGCCCTCTTCAGCAGAAGTGTTTTTGGATCTGTGGGCTTTGTAGTTTTCTGAACCCTAACCCTAAGCCTAACCCTAACCCTAGGTTGAGCTCTTAAAACCTGCCGGGGGTATTGCTGGTTCCCAAGTTAAATCGCAGAAGGAGCAATGTTGGGGCAGTGTTACGCAGGCCTAGGCATGCCCTCTTCAGCGGAAGTGTTACTGGATCTGTGGGCTTTTTGGTTTTCTGAACCCTAACCCTAAGCCTAAGCGTAACCCTAGCCCTAGATTTANCCCTAGCCCTAGATTTAAAGCTAACCCTCCGCATTGGACTGAATGAGCTACAGGGTCAGACTTTTCCCAAAAAAAAAAGCGCAGTGGAAAGAATGTTGGGGCGCTTTGCTGCCTGCCTGGGCATGTCCTCTTCAGCTGTAGTGTTCCTGGATGTGTGGGCTTTGTGGTTTCTGAACACGTAACTCTAGCCGTAGGCTGACCTGTTAAGACTGTCGAGGGTATTGCTGGATCCCAGTAAAATATTGCAGAGGGAACAATATAGGGGCACTGTGGCGTTGGCCTAGGCATGCCCTCTTCAGCGGAAGTGTTCTTGCATCTGTGGGCTTTGTGGTTTTCTGAACCCTAACCCTAAGCGTAAGCCTAAAGTTAGGGTGACCTATTAAGACAGACGAGGGCATCACTGGTTCCCAGTTAAACGCGCAGATGTAGCAATGTAGGGGCAGTTTTACACTTGCCTAGGCAGGCCTTTTCAGTGGAAGTGTTTCTAGATCTGTGGGCTTTGCGGTTTTGTGATCCCTAACCATAAGCGTAACCCTAACCCTAGGTTGAGCTCGTAAAACCGGATGGTGTATCGCTGGTTCCCTAGTTAAAAGCGCAGAAGGAGCAATCTAGGGGTAGTGTTACGCTTGCCTAGGCATATCCTCGTCAGCGGAATGGTTCCTGGATCTGTTGGCTTTGTAGTTTTCTGAACCCTAACCCTAAGGGTAACCCTAACCCTAGGTTGACCTCTTAAAACTGACGAGGGTATTGCTGTTTCCCCAGTTAAATCGCAGAAGGAGCAATGTTGGGGCAGTGTTACGCTTCCCTATGCAGACCCTATTCAGCGGAAAAGTTCCTGCATCTGTTAGGCTTTGTGGTTTTCTGAGCCCTAACCCTAAGCGTAACCCTAAACCTAGGTTGAGCTCCTTAATCCTGCCGGGGGTATCGCTGGTTCCCAAGTTAAAGGCGCAGAAGGAGCAATGTGGGGGCAGTGTTAAGCTTGCCTAGGAAGACCGGTTTAAAAAGAAGTGTTCCTGCATCTGTGGGCTTTGCGATTTTCTGAACCCTAACCCTAAGCGTAACCCTAACCCTAGGTTGAGCTCTTAAAACCGGCTGGGGTATCGATGGTTCCAAAGTTAAAAGCGCAGATGGAGAAATGTTGGGGAAGTGATACGCTTTCCTAGGCAGGCCCTTTTCAGTGGAAATGTTCCTGGACCTGTGGGCTTTGTGGTTTTCTGAACCCTAAGCCTAAGAGTAACCCTAACCCTAGGTTGACCTCTTAGGACTGACAAGGGTATCGGTGGTTCCCAGGAAAAAAGGGCAGAGGGAGGAATGTGGGGGGACTGTGGCGCTGGCCTAGGCATGCCCTCTTCAGTGGAAGTGTTCCTGCATCTTTGGTCATTGTGGTTTTCTTAACCCTAACCCCAAGCCTAACCCTAACCTTTAGGTAGAGCTCTTAAATGTGGTCGGGGGTACGCTAGTTCCCAAGTTAAAAGCGCAGAAGGAGCAATGTTGGGGCAGTGTTACGATTGCCTAGACAGGCCCTCTTTAGTGGAAGTGTTCCTGGATCTGTGGGCTTTGTGGTTTTCTGAACACGTAATCCTAAGCGTAACTCTATCCCTAGGTTGACCTCTTAAGACTGNCCTTTTCAGCTGCAGTGTCCCTGGAGCTGTGGCATTGTGGTTTTCTGAACCCTAACCCTAAGCGTAATCTTAACCCTAGGTAAAGCTCTTAAATGCGGTCGGGGGTATCGCTGGTTCCCAAGTTAAAAGCGCAGAAGGTGCAATGTTGGGGCAATGTTACGCTGGCCTAGGCATGCCCTCTTCAGCGGAAGTGTTCCTGGATCTGTGGGCTTTGTAGTTTTCTGAACCCTAAGCCTAAGCGTAACCCTAGCCCTAGATTTAAAGCTAAACCTCTGCATTGGACCGAACGAACCCGAGGGTCAGATTGTTGCCACAAAAAATGCGCAGAGGGATCGATGTTAGGTTGTGTTTTGGCGCTGGCCTAGGCATGCCCTCTTCAGCGGAAGTGTTCCTGGATCTGTGGCCATTGTGGTTTTCTGAACCCTAACCCTAAGCGTAATCTTAACCCTAGGTAAAGCTCTTAAATGCGGTCGGGGGTATCGCTGGTTCCCAAGTTAAAAGCGCAGAAGGTGCAATGTTGGGGCAATGTTACGCTGGCCTAGGCATGGCCTCTTCTGGTTCCCTAGTTAAAAGCGCAGAAGGTGCAATGTTGGGGCAATGTTACGCTGGCCTAGGCATGGCCTCTTCTGGTTCCCTAGTTAAAAGCGCAGAAGGTGCAATGTTGGGGCAATGTTACGCTGGCCTAGGCATGGCCTCTTCTGGTTCCCTAGTTAAAAGCGCAGAAGGTGCAATGTTGGGGCAATGTTACGCTGGCCTAGGCATGCCCTCTTCAGCGGAAGTGTTCCTGGATCTGTGGCCATTGTGGTTTTCTGACCCCTAACCCTGAGCCTAACCCTAACCCTAGCCCTAGATTTAAAGCTAACCCTCCGCATCGGACTGAACAAACCCGAGCGTCAGACTATTGCCAAAAAAAAATCGCAGAGGGTGGAATGTTGGGGCGCAGTGGCACTGGCCTGGTCATGCCCTCGTCAGTGGAAGTGTTCCTGGATCTGTGGGCTTTTTGGTTTTTAAAACCCTAACCGTAAGCGTAACCCTAACCCTACGTTGAGCTCTTAAGCGTGACGAGGGTATCGCTGGTTCCCAGTAAAAATGCGAAGAGGGATTAGGGTTAGGACAGTGTTACGCTGGCCTAGGCATGGCCTCTTCAGTAGAAGTGTTTCTGGATCTGTGGGCATTGTGCTTTTCTTAACCCTAACCCTAAGCGTAACCCTAACCCTAGCCCTAGATTTAAAGCTAAGCCTCCGCATCGGACTGAACGAACCCGAGGGTCAGACTATTGGCAAGAAAAAATCTCAGAGGGAGGAATGTTGGGTGGCTGTGGCGCTTCTCTCAGCGGAAGTGTTCCAGGATCTGTGGCCGTTGTGGTTTCCTGAACCCTAACCCTAAGCGTAACCCTAACGCTTGGTTGAGCTTTTAAGAGTGACGAAGATATCGCTGGTTCCCAGTAAAAAAGCGCAGAGGGATTAATGTTAGGACAGTGTTACGCTGGCCTAGACATGGCCTCTTCAGCGGAAGTGTTGCTGGATCTGTGGGCTTTGTGGTTTACTGAACCCTAGCCTAAAGCGTAACCCTAACCCTAGCCCTAGATTTAAAGCTAAGTCTCCGCAGTGGACTGAAAGAACTCGAGGGTCAGATTGTTGCCACAAAAAAAGCGCAGAGGGATCTATGTTAGGGTGTTGTGGCGCTAGCCTAGGCATGCCCTCTTCAGCGGACGTGTTCCTGGATCTGTGGCCTTTGTGGTTTTCTGAACCCTAACCCTAAGCGTAACCCTATGCGTAACCCTAACCCTAGGTTGAGCTCTTAATTGCGGGCGGGGGTATCGCTGGTTCCCAAGTTAAAAGCGCAGACAGAACAATGTTGGGGCAGTGTTACGCTGGCCTAGGCATGCCCTCTTCAGCAGAAGTGTTCCTGGATCTGTGTGCTTTTTGGTTTTCTGAACCCTAACCCTAAGCGTAACCCTAACCCTAGCCCTAGATTTAAAGCTAAGCCTCCGCATTGGACTGAACGAGCTACAGGGTCAGACTTTTCCCAAAAAAAAAAGCGCAGTGGAAAGAATGTTGGGGCGCTTTGGTGCCTGCCTGGACATGTCCTCTTCAGCTGTAGTGTTCCTGGATGTGTGGGCTTTGTGGTTTCTGAACACGTAACTCTAAGCGTAACTCTAGCCCTAGGCTGACCTATTAAGACTGTCGAGGGTATCGCTGGATCCCAGTAAAATATCGCAGAGGGAACAATATAGGGGCACTGTGGCGCTGGCCTAGGCATGGCCTCTTCAGCGGAAGTGTTCTTGCATCTGTGGGCTTTGTGGTTTTCTGAACCCTAACTCTAAGCCTGACCCTAACCTTAAGGTAGATCTCTTAAATCCGGCCGGGGGTATCGCTGGTTCCCAAGGTAAAAGCACAGAAGGAGCAATCTTGGGGCAGTGTTACGCTTGCCTAGGCATGCCCTCTTCAGTGGAAGTGTTCCTGCATCTGTGGGCTTTGTGGTTTTCTGAACACGTAACTCTAAGCGTAACTCTCGCCCTAGGTTGACCTCTTAAGACTGACGAGGGTATTGCGGGTACCCAGTAAAAAAGCGCAGAGGGAGGAATGTTGGGGTACTGTAGCGCTGTCCTAGGCATGCCCTCTTCAGCGGAAGTGTTACTGTATCTGTGGCCTTTGTGCTTTTCTGAACCCGAACCCTAACCCTAGGCGTAACCCTAACCCTAGGTTGAGCTCTTAAATCCGGCCGGGTGTATCGGTGTTTCCCAAGTTAAAAGCGCAGAGGGAGCAATGTTGGGGCAGTGTTACGCTTGCCTAGGCAGACCCTCTTCAGTGGAAGAGTTCCTGGATCTGTGGGCTTTGTGGTTTTCTGAATCCTTACCCTAAGCGTAACCCTAACCGTAGGCTTAGCTCTTAAGACTGGCAAGGGTATCGCTGGTTCTCAGAAAAAAAGCGCAGAGGGAGGAATGTTGGGGCACTGTGGTGCTGGCCTAGGCATGCCCTCTTCAGTGGAAGTGTTCCTCGATCTGTGGGCTTTGCGTTTTTCTGAACCCTAAGCATAACCCTAACCCTACGTTGAGCTCTTAAATGCGGCCATGGGTATTGCTGTTTCCCATGTTAAAAGCGCAGAAGGAGCAATGTTGGGGCAGTGTTTCGCTTGCCTAGGAAGACCAGTTTCAGCAGAAGTGTTCCTGGATCTGTGGGCTTTGCGGTTTTCTGAACCCTAACCCTATGAGTAACCCTAACCCTAGCCCTAGGTTTAAACCGAAGACTTCGCATTGGACTGAACAAACCCGAGGGTCAGACTGTTGCCAAAATAAAGCGCAGAGGGAGGAATGTTGGTGCACTGTTACACTGGCCTAGGCATGCCCGTTGCAGCGGGAGTGTTTCTGCATCTGTGGGCTGAACACTTAATCCGAAGTGTACCCCTAACCCGAGCCCTAGGCAAATTCAGAAATTTGCATGGAGCTTAGTCGACGGCCTAGTTTAAATGAAGGACTAGTGTTGGGGCAGTGCTGCAGTCCACTTGGCATGGCTTTCACAGGGTCATTGTCCCTGGAGGTCTGGGCTTTGTGGTTTTCTGAACCCTAACCCGAGGCGTAACCCTAACTCTCGTCCTAATTCAAACAATTGGCAGAGGCAAAAACGCAACATTGTTCTGAGACAAGTGCCAAAAACATGGCATGCTTTCAGCAGCATCAGAGATCCGGAAGCTCTGGGCTTTATGGTTTTCTGAATGTTATCCCTTAGCCTAAGTTGTACCGTAACCCTGTGCCTGGCCGGAAATAGGGCATTGCGCTCAGTATGGCTCCAAATAGGATTAAAAGGAAAGGCCTAGGAAGGATCAATACCACGTTCCTCTCGCCATTCGTTTTAAAGCGTTAGCATCTCTGCTGCTCTGGGCTTTGTGGTTTTCTGAACCCTAACCCTAGGCGTAACCATAAGCCGAGCCCTAGGCAGATTCAGAAATACGCATGGAACTGAATTGAGAGCCTAATGTAAAGGAAGGACTAGGGTTGGGGCAGTGCTGCAGTCTGCTTGGCATGGCTTTCACAGGGTCATTGTCCCTGGAGCTCTGGGCTTTGTAGTTTTCTGGACCCTAACCCTAGGCATAACCCTAATCCTACTCCTAGGCAGAGCTGGGAATAGGGCATTGCGCTCAAAATGGCTCCAAGGTGGAGTAAAAGAAAGGGCTAGTAAGGAGAAGTATGGTGTTCCTCTTGCCATTTGTTTTACAGTGTTAGCATCTCTGGTCCTCTGGGCTTTGTGGTTTTCCGAACCCTAACCCGAGGCATAACCCTAACCCTAGCCACAATTCATACAATAGGCGGAGCCAAAAACGCAACATTGATCCGAGACAAGTGCCAAGAACGAAAAAGTGGAGTGATGAAGGTTGAAGCACTGCTATGCACCCCTTGGCATGCTTTTAGCAGCATCAGAGATCTGGAAGCTCTGGGCTTTATGGTTTTCTGAATGTTATCACTTACCCTAAGTCTTACCGTATCCCTATGCCTGGCCGGAAACAGGGCACTGCGCTCAAGATGGCTCCAAAAAGGAATAAAAGGAACAGGCCAGGAAGGACCAATACCACGTTCGTCTCGCCATTTGATTTACAGCGTTAGCATCTCAGGCGCTCTGGGCTTTGTGGTTTTCTCAACCCTCATCCTATGCATAACCCTAACCCAAAACCTAATCCTAACTCTAGGCAAGGCCAGGAATATGGCATTGAATAGAGGCGAGAGCCATGAATGAAAGGGAGGGGTTTGCAAGATTGAAGCCCCGCCACACTCCTCTTGGCATGCCTTCTGCCGTGTTGTTGTCTCTGGAGCTCTGGGTTTGGTGGTTTTCTGAACCCTACCCCTAGGCATAACTCTAACCCTAACCCTTACCCTAGGTGGATCCATCATTATGGCACTGTTATAGGTGAGGACCAAGACAAAAGTGAAGGAGAAAGGCAGGTTGAAGCATTGCCACACTCCCCTTGGCATGATTTTTGCACTGTCATCATCCCAGCTGCTCTGGTCCTTGTGGTTTTTTTGAATCTTAAGTCTAGGTGTAACCCTAATATTAAACCTAACCCGAGGTGAAGCCGAAAATACATTTGGTTGAGGCTGGTGCCAAGCCAGAAGAGGAAGAGGGAGCAAGGTTTGCTTCCATATTGTCCAGGCAGCTGAAGAACACCAAACAGTTTTATAGCCATGCAAGAATGTCTGTGAAACCAACTGAGTTCTGCACTTAATGTAAAAAGCAGGAAAGGGAATGTGAGGTTTGTATGAGAGAATAAAGAAGATGGCATTTTGTAAATTATTTAAAGGTAAGAACCAATCTTATTGTTTTCAAAAACAGAATAGTTTAAATTACTAGATTGTAACTGCAATCTGAGTATGAAAACTCAAGAAGAAACTGTTGAAAGAGTACTTAATAAGCCATTAGGAAGCCAACAGGAATCTAGAAAGTAGGGAAAGTTGTCCAGTTTCAACTATAATTTACACTGGATGGATTACGATCTGTCATGATAGAGAATTTAAAATGATGCTAGTATAACACCTAGACAGAAAATTTATGAAGCCCAGAAGTCCACAGAAACAGCACATGGGACTACACATGCTATGACAATGCCAACAAAACCAATGCTTTTCTGTGCCAAAGCAGACAACCCACTCACCTTGTGCTTGACAAACATTATTCCCACCCCCATCACTCAGGCATAAGAGCCCTAAACCAGCATGTGTCATCAAACCTCTTTTCATTGATCTTCCATGGAATATCTACCTCCTCCTCTAAATCTGTTTTCCCATCTCTCAGTCTTACCAACAGTCACACAAAAGATATTTCTTACCTACTTCATGAATCTCAATCGTTTTATGGTAAATATACTGTTTTAATTTTCTCTTAAATTGCATCCTTTCAGTACTTTCAACTCACACAATTCCTCACAAATGGAACATTTTTTGGATTACGGTTATCTTGGTAATTTTAACTGCACAAGGACCAATAACCTGTCAGCCAAATACACAGGAGAAAACTTTATTGTGCTTATGGTTAAAACTATGCAATCAAGATCTATTTTGTAATAGGTCATTACCATGCTTATCACTTTTATAACTGAAGTGAGACTCAGCTCCAGTGTATGCTCAAAACATCGAGTCAAGTCATGGAAACCACTCAGCTTGACAGAGCAGGAAGAAATTCACAATTTGGAAAACACTCTGCTCCAGCTTGGACAGATGGAAATGTCCACTGGAAGAACTGATCATGGGGTTTTTTTTAAGGAAAGAAATCCCAACCATGTTGTACAGATATCTGTCATAAAGGTGACATAAAACTTGGAGGGTGGGATACATCTGGTCCAAGGGTACAACATATCACTGAATGTTTTCTGGACATGGAAAAAAATCCTTTTAGGGGAGCCCTCCACAAATACCTTATCCACTTGATCCCACAAGAAATGAAAGTCTTAAAGTGAAATATTTTTGCTTAAAATTTCTTTATAAAAACACATTGTTTTAAAAAATTCTACCAGTCTGCAGTTTTTAATGGTGTTTGCCTTCACGATAAAACAACCTTGCAGTCTCAGAGGACACAGCTAAATGTCCTAAAATTCATAATACTTTTCTACACAGCAATCTACTGAACAGGGCATACATTTTTGTGATGTTTGCAAACTTTGCTTAAGCATCTCTTGTCTCCAACACTAAAACAGTTTTAATTCCTGAGGATACTTAAGATAATATGAAGCACTCCCTTTTTCATTTATTTCAATTTATTTACTTAAAAGAGGAAAACAAGAAACAATTTAAAATAATTTACTTCCTTTTCCATCAAAATATTCAGCTTTTTTGGCCACTATCCGAGTATTAAAGCAAACAGAATTGTAAGGTCCTGAGCAGAATGGGGGTAAGATTAGAGATGACATTCTGTCCCCTCAGTCCCCAACCACAACTTTTACTACAACATCTGGGCAAAAGTATCGTATTCCATGTCACTTTGGTTTCTGTATATATAGACTAGGGAAAATTGCAATGATAGACATACAATTTATATCAATCGGTCTAGGCAGGTTAAAAAACATAACTCTAAACACACACAAGCATATAGACACAAAGATGTTCACATAAATACAATTAATGTGAAATCATTCTCAAAATGTATCTGTAATTAAAATTCTTCAAAACAGTCTAATGTCTCCTATGGTGTACTTACAGAAAAAAAAAGTCCTGCATGAGAATCTTTAAAATAGATTTCCCTCTCTGAGAGGAGGAAATATAATTAAGCCATACTTTCTAGAGGGCAGAATCAAAAACTGACGTATTTGGGTTTCATGCCTTAGTATTCCAAGGTTTACTAAATTTTAAGTTACAAAAATCACTATTTCTCCACTTTTCCTACTACTCTGTTATTCTTGCCCTGGTCCAGCAGCTCGTAAAAGCAACTGTCACTTTCCAGGCTGAGATAGTATTTCTACTATTTTTCTTCGTAAAGTCCATTAGGAAATCACAAATATACTAACCCTGTTCAAAGGTTAACTTCTAAACCAAAACTGAGGAAAGCCAGCAAATTTTCTAGCAGGTATTAACACCTTTAGAAGGAATATGTTACTGCTGTTCTTCAGACTTGGTGAAACAATTCAGACCGTAACTGAAATCTGATGGTCTCAGTGAGGACCATGTGCTTATGGGCAACTCTCTTAGCCACAAAGGGTTTAGCAAGGAAAACACAAACCCCCTGGTTCTAAACATGTTATAAGATACACAAATGTATGTCATACAAGCAGTGCGACATATATGTGACACCAGTGGTGTTTTGTACCTTTTAGTAAAAACAATATTGTGATCATTCAACCTACTCCAGATCAACCAAATGCAGACAGAGAAGAAAATTCCTAATAACTGCCTTTGCAGGTAATCATCCCTAGATGTTTGTAGTGCATAGCCTATGATAAAACTCATTAATTCCATTCAGTGAAGACTTGCTCTGTGAAAAAAAGGACACACCAATGTCAGAAAATCCCCAAGAAAAAGACTGCTAAAATACCAGTTCTAACACTCTTTTCTGAGTAAACAGCTAGCAGAAGATAAGCCTCTGAAGAGATGAGCACTGTGATAAGACTCAGAGAAATGTGACATTTGAATGTCTTCTCAAAATTCATTCAGACTACGCAAACCCCTTCTATTTAAACAGTTTGTTCCAAAGCGAACCTCACCACAGACAAGATGTCTGGCAAACAAGACCTTCCATTTTCAGTAGATTTTAGTAGCAAATAAATTACAGTGAGTGCTTTCAAAATTCAGAGGACTTGCACTAATCATGGAATCATAAATAAAGGATATGAAAGGAAAAGGAAAACTGCTCTCTTAAAACATTTATGGGCTGTTTTTTTTTCCAACTGGAAATCTAGTTTAGGGTACAAGTCTAAAAGAAGTTGCATCACTCAGTTGAGTAAAACAGCCTGTAGTGGTTGGCAAAGAGAATTAAGACATTGAGGCATGTCAGGATTATACATTTGTACCAGTAAAAGATTGTTAAAAATCTTTTCTACCTGAACAGTGAATCTAGTAGCAATAAATTCAATAAATTCTTCCCAAGCTGTTGTTACCTGTAGCTGGAGAGCCATCCAAATCAGAACTGTGAAATACAATCTGTCTTGTTTTTGGCTTTGTTTTTTTAAACATAAGGATCATACCTGTCCTGGTTACAGCTAGGATAGAGTAAATTTGCTTCCTAGTGGCAGGTAGAGTCCTGGGTTTTTTGCATTTAGTAAGAGAATAATGCTGAAAACACATTGATATTTTAGTTGTTGCTAAAGAGTGCTCACCTTAAGTCAAGGACTTTTCAGACTCCTAATGCAAAAAACTGGGAGGGACAATAATGGAGCTGACTCAAACTACCCAAAGGGATAATGCATAACACAGAATATCATGCTCCGTATATCAGCTTGGAGGAGTTGGCTGGGAGGTGCTGATTGCTGCTTGGGGACAAGCTAAGCATCAGTCAGTGTGTGGTGAGCAACTGTATTGTGCATCACTTATCTTTCTAGAGTTTTACTTTGCTCTCTCTTTTTGTTATTTCTCTTTTCATTAGTAGTATTAATATAAATATATTTTACTCTAGTTTGATTATTAAAATGTTTCTTATCCCACAGGTTTACCTTTTTCCAATTCTCCTCCCTATCCCACTGGGGGGCTAGGGTGTGAGCAGGCAGCTGTGTGGCATGTAGTTGCCACCTGGGGTTCAACCAGGACTGGTAGTGAAGGGTAAATTATTGGCAGAGGGGAGTAGCTACTGTGATAAACAGCTATTATAGCCTTGGCTTTCGTGGGTATTAAAATGTAAGAAATATTAAGTGTCAGAAGATGTTAGGAAATANATAACCAAGTACGGCTAGATAAGATAAGCAGCAAGATGAATTAATGAGAAAGGAATCCCAACTAGCTGAATTCAGGAGAAAAAGAAAACAAAACCTCAGAAGACCATCATTACGCATGCTGCGAATCCCTTCTAAAAAGATGTAAATTAGCCATACACATGTATTGTGGTTTATTAATATGAATTGTAAACTTTTTATACAACATAATAGCTATTGCGGTTAACTAATTAATTAATAATTAATTAAAGTGATAATATGAAAAATAACCAAGTACGGCTAGATAAGATAAGCAGCAAGATGAATTAATGAGAAAGGAATCCCAACTAGCTGAATTCAGGAGAAAAAGAAAACAAAACCTCAGAAGACCATCATTACGCATGCTGCGAATCCCTTCTAAAAAGATGTAAATTAGCCATACACATGTATTGTGGTTTATTAATAATGTATAAGATTGAAACATTTAACTGGGAAATTTGTGCAAGTGGGGGTGCCTCTGGCTGTGAGCCAAACACCCCAGCACTGTGATCCTTGCTTAAGTATCCTTTGCTCTCTATTGCCCCTTATTAAAGATATAAAGCTCCAAAGAGAAGTAAGCGTTGTTTCTCACACTAGGGACGAGCTAGTAGACAAAGCAGCAGCAAATAAAGGTTTGATTGACTGATGAAGATCCATGTGAACATCTCCCAGTGTGGCTGAAAAAAAGAATATAAGACACTCACACATACTGGGACTGAACTGAATATACTAGAATTTCTTTTCTAGAAATGCAATGCTTGTTTTTTGTATGTTTTAGAAATATCATGACAGAATCATAGAATGGTTTGTGTGAGAAAGAAACTTTAATGATCATCTACCTAGTCCATTCCCCTGGAAGCCCAATAGCAAGGAATGTTTGGTACTGCCTTTTTCTAAAGAGAGAAAGCTATGGTCAACACCACACCTATAATTAGTTTTATGGAAAACAAATCCATGAAAATATAAATTATTTATTATATTTTTCCATTTCCCAAGTCGTTTGTCTCTCTTTCAAAAGGCTGAAGCTGGACTTATGTACATCCTTTATCTCCTATAAAAATTGCTTACATTTTGTTAGGATAAATCACAAACAGCCAGAATATGAGATAATAAGACCTTCCAATGACCAACAGCTAAAAAATTAGTTAATAGAAAATTAGTTAAGTGAATCATTATTCAGTCTGTCTCTTCGTTCTTTAAGCTAAGACAGAACATGCTGATAAGCAGATTTTCTTCTCTTCCATTAATATGGACAGTAAAATATTTAACTTTTCATTAGCCCAATACTGTATTTGTGTAATAGGATCTATGGCATAAATCATATTTTCCACGCTACAGGTTTATGGTTTGGTTTTGGGGTTTTTTCTCCTTAAATAAGTTAAATTCTATGGTGAAAAATTCTACACAGGAGCTTTTAAAGCAGAAAAAGAAAACCTTAAATCAAGCTCAGAAATTCACAATTACAGTACCTAAGAAACACTTGATTTTCATAAGAACGAGCAGTATTAAGTCTCCTATAGAAGCAGCTACTAAGTTTCAAATGCTAGGTCAAATACTCACCTGTCCAAAAAGGGAAGTCAAGCAACTATTTAAAAACTCTTTGTCACATTGCAATACCCTTAATTACCATCTACTTGCACAGATATTCTTCATTAAATTATAATACAGATTACCTACAGATTGCCCAACATTAGCCATGTGTCCAATGGAAAATGAATGCAACTTCCATGTTAGCTACTTATTGAAGAACACAAACTGTACAGATGTATGGCTGTCAACACCCATAACTAAAGACATGAGAAGCAATAAAAAATAACAGTTTAAGTTGTTATCAATCATACAATCTCATATATGAATTCTTGGGGATAGGGAAAATAAATTTTTTCTCTAAGGTGACATTCCAAAGATGGAAGAGTTCCTTACCAATTCCTTACCAATTTTTAATCAGGCAGTGTAAAAATAGTTTAGGTGAAACAAACATTATTCACATCACCACACTAAATTTCAAATTTAAGAATAGTAGTATCTAAGAGGTATTGATTTTTATTAATAAGAACTCTCTACAACAGGCAAGATATACAGAAATGGAAACCCAGGCTAGCAGACACCTGAAAAGTGTCCAATCATTGAACTGCTCAAGGAGCTGTTCTTTCATCTCAATATTTTGAGATATTGCTGGAACTAAAAATAGTCTTATGTGGTGGTAATGGCAGATTTTGAGAGAATTTTGTTTTCATCCTTACATCTCAGTATTTTCACAAAGCCAGAATTAAAATGTGCTTTATGACACAGTTTCTGCAGCTACCTTCTTGTCCTATATCAAGAAAGTACTGTGCAGATCTTGGTTTTAAAGCACTAACTTTACTGGAATGAAAATATCTTAAAGCCTTAACCTGTCCCCTATATTCTTTTCCAGGTCTAACCCTTCCTTCCTCATCTCCAAGATACCATTAATATGCTTTGCTATGAGTTCTTCATATTCCCAACACAGTTCTCTCCAATTTGCTTGCATCTCTCCACTGCACTGCCAACAAGGGGATTTTATGAGGCCTCATTCCCATCACTGGGAAGTCATCAGAGATGAAGTCCAACTGCTCCATAACTCTTCCATAAACACCAATGTATTTGACTCTCCTGCAACAGCAAAAAGTTTCTTGTTTTTGTATAGAATCTTGTCTCCTGAAACTCCTTATGTGCTTCTGAATGCTGCACTGCCTAATCACTTATATATTTTTTATCTATGTGTGTGTTTTCCTTTACTTGTAGCACTTTCAATTTATCTTCACACAATTTTGTATGTTTACTTCTTAAGTCATTTCTCCCCAGGAGTCATGAAAATATTACATTTGAATACTGTCTTCCCAAGCATCCAACGGTCCTCCCAAGATGTTGTCAGGTACAAATATACTCATTATTACTTCACAAGCATTCTTAATGAAAATACAAAATCAAAGGAATAAGAAATCCTTCTGCTTCTTTAATTGCCAGTAATAAACTTTTTACCACCATGCTGACTAGGCACAAAGAACACAAATTAGTGTCTCACTGTGCTTAACACTATGGAACAAACCAGCAGCCCTTGGAATAAATTACTTGTTGATAGATATACACCAAGACAACAAATGGATACAATTCAACAGGCAAAAAAGATATTTGAAAGTATAATTAAATTTTTTTGTATCTCAGCACATCTGAGGTAACAGAATTCACACACGCAGAACAGAATGCCAGGACAACCCATTGTGTGAACTTGCAGCATATCTGCTGCCACACTGCATTGGCCTATACACTCTACCCTTTTTCTGTGGAAAAACTTCTAAGGAAATCTGCTTTATATTTATAAATGGAGAATTCAGGTGGGAGACTGAGACCCAGTAGTTATGTAACAGAAATAAAAACACATTTTATGTGATGCAGGGCACAACTCTGTTGACATTGATACACCTGAGTGTGTGAGGCACAAACATCACACTGATGGGCAGATATTGCATAATCTGTTATCATGTAGGTGGCTATACTCCCTTTGGCCTCTGGTCAATTCAAATTTGCCATAGTAAGGCTGTTGTTCATGACACCTGAAATGTCAGAGGAAAGTTTGTGCACAAGGTGATGTTTATATATACACCCAAGTTGCACTTCAACTTCCAGCACAGAAACTGCTGCTGGAGGGAGAAGTACCATTAATCAACTTCAGAACAGTGAAAAAATATTCCCAGTACCTGAGTGGACATATTTCAGCCATGCACAAGCTTGGAACAAAACAGTAGGTTTAACAGATTCAAAGGACAGAATATTTATAACCTGTTAGACTTACAGCATATAATGCAAAGAAAGAGGGACTTTTTTTCCCTTTGTGGGAGAAAAAAAACACAAACCAAAAAACCCTATTCAAAGTTCTTTGCTATCTGACAATTAAAAGCTATGATCACAATGTTTAACATAAAGTATTACTGCTTTATTTCTTTTAATTTTGTTTGGTGGGAGTTTTCTGTGGGTGTTTGTGTTGTTTGTTTGGGGTTTGTGGGGTCTGGGTTTTTTGCTTGCTTTTTAAGTATTCCCAGTGGTGACTCAACAGGAAGACTGAAAACACCCAGAAGCACAAAATGGTTGAGGCTGGAAGCCACCTCTGAAGATCATTTAAATTCAACTGCCCTGCTCAAGGGGGATCACATCCAGCTGGTTTTCCAGTATCTCCAAGAATATTGTACAGCCTCTCTGAGCAACATGTTGGGGAATCAATTACCACATAGTTAGTAGCTTCTCCTTTTGCAAAAATAGAAATTCCAGTTTCTCAAATTTGTGCCCATTTCCTCTAGTCTTTTCACCAGGCACCACTTGCAAGAGTCTGATTCATCTGTTTCCCTCTCATCAAATATTTACACATATTGGTAAGATGCTGCTGTTAAGGAACTGTTAAGAAATGTAACAATTTTGATTAAGTGCAGGAGTGATGTACAAAAAAAACCATGCTTATTAAAGAACAACAAAACCAAACATTGCCCCCATAACGATTTTCTGTTCTCCATCACATATAGCAAAACTAATTTGAATAAATAGAAAGATCAGTGTTTGACATTGTGTTCGGTGCATATGAAATCAAACTCTTCTTGCAAGGGCCCTTCTTTATAAAAAGCTGCATTATATTCAGGTGGCTGGTTTTTTGGGTGTTCTTTTTTTTGGCTCATTTGAGCTTTATATGATAAAAACACTGTAGGAGGATTAAAAAAAAAATCATATTTTTTTTCCTGCATATTACCAAGTGCACCCACATGAAGCAATTTTAACACATTTTCCTAAGCAGGTCTGTGATTTGAGGATCTCTGTGAGACATCTGGCCAGATGAAAGAGGCAATGTCCAGCAGTTGTGTTGGCTTCAGGTTGTGTAGCAGAGACCCTTCTCACAAAATGAGATGTGTGAACATTCCATGCACGGGGTAGGCACACGGCTATTACAGCCTGCAGAATTAGCCATTTTAGATACTAAAACACGTACAGGAGATCCCATTGCTTCATCCAGCACCTCTGATAATCTCATGTTCCGAGAGATGATCCCAGCATGACACCTAGTGGCAGCAGCATCTTTAACCCTGTCAGTGCCTTTTCAGAATGTTCCTTACTGCTTCCAAAAGATTCACATTTAAGTTTGCTCTAATATACCTAAAACATCTTGAATTCACAAAAGAAGTGAAAGCCAGAGTATTCTCAAAATCATGAGATTGCTTTGTCTTCTCACCTCCAAGTCAGAGTTTACTGAGACATATCAGGACCCCTTGTAAACCACTAATAACAGGAGACAACCAAATATCCAGTTACTGTTTATTTCTTCATAATTTTTTAAAACTCTGCTTCTGATAAAACTCTCAGGAACAGGAATTGTTCAACTAAATGGTCTTAATAAGGCTGTAATACTCTTTTCATGTTGAGGTTTAATAGTAAAAAGTTACTGCTTTGCTTCCATAATTAAACATGAGGTCTACAAAAATATTTAAGCAACTAACTCCCCCTGTCTCACTAAGTCAGGCGATCCTGACATGCAGCCTGAAATATATCACACTGTTGTATGTATATAAGCTATAATTTATAGCTTATATACATATGGATGTATATAGCTTATACACATATGCTTATGGATGTTACAGGTGTTACATCTACCATAATATGTGTTAGAGACATTAATAATAATGGCCAGATAATACACACACTCAAGGTTGCAACCTTTTAAATGACAATAATAATATTGCCTCATATGGTCCAATATCTGCTCTGTTCCCCAACTGGTATTTTTACATTAATTTTTAATCCTCTCACTGAAAAATAATTTATAGAACCAAGATGATGGTGCTTATCTCTAAGATTAGTATAAATTCAGAATGACCACAAATGATAAGAAGGGAAATACAGTTTTACCCAAAAATGGCAGGCCACTGTTATTTGACATAAAGTAAGACCTGTGTTGTCTAATTGTATTGCCTGCTGTATTGGATTTACATGGCAAGGTTTTGGCAGAGAAGGAAGTAAAAGGATGGCTTCTGTGGGAAGCTGACAGAATCTTCTCCCATGCCTGACAGAGCCGACTCCAGGCAGATCCAAGATGGACACACTGCTGGCCAAGGCTGAGCCCATCAGCAACAGTGATAGCACCACTGTGATAACACATTTAAGAAGGAGGAGAAAAAAAACAAAGCAGAGAGAGAAGTGAACATACGTGAGACAAAGAACTCAGCAGACACCCAGGGCAATGAATAAGGAGGGGAAGGAGGTGCTTCCAGGTACCGGAACAGAGGCTCCCCTGCAGACCATGGAGGTCCAAGGTGTAGCACATGGATGCCCAAAGGAGGCTGGGACCTCATGGGAGGCTCGTGCTCAAGCAGGCTCCTGGCAGGACTGGTGACCTGCAAGGAGCCCATACTGGAGCAGCAGGACTGCACCCCTTGGAAGGGATCCATACAAGAGCAACTGCAGCCTGTGGGAAGGACTCTTGTTGGAGAGGTTCATGGAGGACTGCCTCCTTTGGGAGGGAACACAGGCTGGAGCAGGGAAGTGTGAGGAGTCACCCACTTTGAGGAGGAAGGGGAAGCAGAGACAAGAAGTGATGAACTGACCTCTGCCTCCATTCCCTGTCTCCCTGCACTGCAGGAGGGAAAGAGGCAGACCATTTGAGAATAATGCTAAGACGAGGAACAAGGGATAGGTGGGGGAAAGGTGTTTTAAGATTTTATTTCTCATTACCCCAATCTGAATTTGATTTGCAATACATTTAGTTAAAGTCCCCAAGTCAAGTCTGTTCTGCTCATGACAATAATTTGTGAGTGATCTCTCCCTGTACTTAACTCAACCCATGAGCCTTTCATTATATTTTCTTTCCCCTGTGCAGCTGAAGAGGGGAGTGACAGAGTGACTTTGAGAACACCCAATGTCCAGCCAGAGTCAATGCCCCACACCTATGATCAGAGCAATGTTGCTTCCCTCAGCTATACAGACAAGCAAAAGGCTGTTGCAAAGATAATTTCCTTATACTTCAAATAAAATTAAAAAAAAAATTAAAAAGGGCAACAATAACGACAACAACAAAAAAACCCTCCAAGAAACCACAGCAGCACTAAAGCAAGTGCTTTATTTTATTAAATTTCCAGGTGAGAAGAGGATCTCATAATATCACTCTCTCTACAGCAGGCCAGAACTTAATGCAGAAAAACAATTTCAAATAACACATTTTCAAATTTGGGGAAATACATTTTTAGATTGCAGTTTTCTTGAGGCTTAGTGTTCCTTATAATATATGCAAATACGCTTACAGAGTAAAAAGAAAAAAAAAAATTAAAAATATTTCTTAAAAACCAGCACTTTGGCATTGTCTTTATTATTCTTTATCAAGTCCCTAAACCCTATATCACTAAATCCACAAAATAAACTTTTAAACGTTTTTTTTCTGTTTTGTTTTGGGTTTTTTTGGAGGTAATGGGGGAGCAGAATGTGAGTATGTGGAGGTGGTGGTATTTTTTTTTTCAGAACATTAGAATTACAAATCTCTTACAAATATAAGCACACAATTGCCCGTAACAGTCTTATTTATCCTAATTTGTGACATGTAGAAGTACCAGGTTCAGAGGAACCCTGTGCCACATCAGACTGGTTGGATTCTGGAGTTAATGTGGCTTCAATGTCTAGGTAGTGAAGGAGAGTGTTGCCTTCCAGGGCATCTCATCCACGGATACACACCTTTCTACAGCCTTTGAGAAAATCAGGAACATAGTTTAGTAATGGTCTTGTGATACACAAAGCCAGAAAACACTTGGTATTATGAAGACTTTTCAGTCTAACAAAGAAAGGCACAAAAAACCTCAACAGCTGGAAGTAGTAGTCAGTAAAATTCTAACCTTAAAAAAAGTAACAATGCAAATTGGTGGTAGCAGCAAGTGAAACTACAGTGACACGGATCACTGGAGAAATAACAAATCCTTCCTAATGAGCCTTTAAGGAAAGATTGGCTGTCCTTCTAAATAAGTTGCTACGTTAGGCATAAAATATACAATCACTAAAAAACTCTATAAACTGCAAAAAGGATGGGATATGAAAAAGCAGTTTCAATCATGAGAGAAATTATATTCTAGAATAGACTTTCAGCAGGAAGACTGATGCCTCGTCTCTTTATTTGATACAGATACAAAAATTATTTTCAAGCGAGCTTATTATCCAAGACCAAGACGTGATCTTTCTGACTCAAAAGATCCCCCTCTTGTCATATACCAATCATTTAAAATTTATTAATTTCCTTTTCTTGAGAAATTACAGAAAGCAGTAATTATTAGGAAGGACTAATTTTGCTGTTGTTATGAATATTAAAAAAATTCTTTGAGCCTCCAACAAGTATCAAAACTCCCAGTATGAAATACTCTTCACAACCAGCATCTGCTTTGAAAGTACACCGACTTTAAAAAAAAAAAATAGCAGGAACTGAGAGAAGAAACACATAAACCAGGAGTATAAAACAGCAATGAAAATCTTTTGCTTTAGGTCATATAGTAAGAATATGAGAACAGCTATATGTACTCTTTGTGCTATCTCTTAACAGTGACCAATAACCAATGTCTAAAGAAAAAACCCAAAACTTGAATGATTGCTCCCATGTATGAACATTGCCTCCAACAGAAAAAATGGAAAGAAGAAGCAGAATCCAAATATTTTCATTTTTGATCCAACACAATAAAGAACAAGATCTGCATGGTGCACAATGGGTTTTGGCTTTTTTTTTAGAAAAGATCAAGTATGTATCTGTAGAAAAAGTCATATATAGAATATTTTAATTTTGGTAAGACAAAAGTGGTAAAAAGGGATAATTAATGAAAAAATAATTTTCAAGAAATTGGCTATTACCGCCATTTAAGACTATTTTTAGTTCAATACTTGAGCTGCTTAACTCTCTTATAAGCTCACCTAATTTCTTTAATTGTCTATTTTAAATTATAATTTCAGCAAACTACTGAGCTGGCAAAGATATAACTATTCAGGTCAATTCCTTTTACTTCAAGTTAATGTCAAGTCATTTTACCATTTGGACATTTACCTCTAACAAATGAGTCACCACCACCAAAATACTTAATTGGTGTCACATGAGGAATTGCTTGAGGAGCAAAATAAATGTCAGTTTTTCACAAGTCTCTAAGCATGATATGAACATTAAGTCCCATTTTCAGAAGGCACTGTTCATCTCATTTAATTGAAGCTTAAAAGCGTAGGCACATAGCTTAAGCATGATAAGCTTAATGAACTACCACATTTGAGCTGTGTCAAAGTAACTAATAAAACTCACATTCTTAAAACCAGCCAAGAGACTTCTCTTCAACCTATCTGGACTCATAATAGACTTTCAGAAGATTCCATTAATGTTCCTTACATCAGCCAGCAATTAGCAGCTTCACAACTCAGCCAGTTAAATAGAACAGGACAACATTTTAACTGCTTCAGATACTTAACACTCCAAACCACATTATTTGATCATTTAAGCTAAAATTACTTGTCGAGGGTCTGGGCCCCCTGTCCTCTGCCCTGGGGCTTTTCTTCCTTTGGTTCGTCATGTTGGAGAAAAAAATGCAGCAAGAGATCTTCTGCTGTTTCAGAGTTGTTTATTTATNTCTTTTCAATACTAACTTTTTTACACCAACCAACACACCGCAGGAACTGGTGTCAGAGAAGAGAGGAAGAGAATGAGGAGAGAGGAGAAGAAGAAAGAAGGCAAAACCACACCCAAAAATCTCCATCTTGTCCCTATGTAATACATAGAGCAAGATCCTAAAAACTACAACTAAACTCTCTGTGGTACACGAAACAAAAATCTCTTCACCTCTCTGGTGCATTCAGGTTCTCCCAAAAGTGGAGGGAGCTTCTCCAAAAGCCTAATCGCTGGCTAGGCCACTTTTGAGGAGCTCTGGGGATATAAAGAAACCACCAGAGGAGCAGGAGAAGTTTTCAGGCTTCCCTGGACTCCGAGAATTACTGACTTTCAGTTCAGTGGATAGACCTCTCCCCTAAATGATGTTCTGCTGACTGAGATTTTGGGATGCAGCACCTACCAGAATTTCAGAACAGAGAGTGTGGGGCTCTAATAGTACCTGCTGCAGCCATGACAGAGTGAACTTACCTCAAAAGCCTACTAGCACTGACAAAACTTCATCAATTAAGTAACATATCAAAAAGTATTTTAAGTGTCAAAGAATATGATCTTTGATTTCAAACCTAAGAAGTGAGTAAAAAGAATCAATTTTATTTGCTTTCATATACTTTATGGACACCATCTAGAGGAAAGTGTAAAAAAAGTTTGAGACAATCAAATTAATTATTTCAGTTTAGTTAAAACAGGCACAATGCAGTTGAATTTTCATGCTTCACAGCAGAAACTAAACATGAGCTTCAGAAAGAAATTTTTCCAAGATAAATAACCGCCTATCTTGGAGTGGTCTATACATTTTGTGAAACACCAAATATTGTTTTTACCCCCCAAAAAAAAATAGATATGTCACTAGTCTGAAAAAATAGGGCAGTTCCTGGATATGCCCCTAAATTAAATCTGGTTGAGTGACCATAAACAGGAAAGGACTTGTGTCACTAGTCTGACAAAATAGGGCAGTTCCTGGATATGCCCCTAAATTAAATCTGGTTGAGTGACCATAAACAGGAAAGGACTTGCCATTGTTTCTTTCTCCCACTTGCCTTGGGCAGCATGGAACAGGGGAAGGAGTTATTGATGGGTTTTTTTGAGGCAAGCTTGTTTCAATCAAATTTCACTGTTGTTACCTTACAGAGCTTCAGTAGACAGAAATTGATCTCATTTACGAGTGACTCTTCAAATCATGGAGGACAACATTGTCGGCACAGTGACAAATGAAGACTGAATTGTTATAGCCCCGTTAAAACTGTCTTCAAGATAAAAGGGTCATCACCAAATCCCACTGAGGTGACTTTGTACAAGTACATATTACTGCAACATAAATGGAGGTCTGGATCATTTGGATGTGACACTGTATAAGTCATCCATTAAAGTTCTGCATGTTCTACAACATATAGCTGTTAATAGTAAGAGCCAAGCTTTGCAAAAACTCTTAAAAGCCAGACAAGTATTTTCTATATTTATAGACAGCAACAATGAAATTACCATTTTCTTATAGCATTCTCGTTGCTCAGGTAAGGCATTGAGGCAACATTAAAGACAAAAGCTTAATAGAAGTAATTATTAATAATGAGATATAAACGTTTTAAAGCCAGCCTTTTGATCCATGTAATACAGTAGTCATTAATAGACAGGAATAAAATAATTAGCTTAATTTATTAGCATCTTTAATGAGATTATTTTTCTGACTTGAGATAGCAGATATACAATAAACCACTTCAAAGGTGAATTGTTTTGCTATGACCATTTGCTCAGAGTAGGAGGTTTATTAAGTTTGAATAGCATATACTGTGAAGATAGAGTAGTGTACAACCTCTGTGTCTTGGGGTGACTTTATGATGTATCCCACATCGCCTAGTCTATGCCCAGGAAATCAATCTTGTGCCTTTCTGTGTCTTTAAACTGAGCCCGAGAGGGGAGAGAGAAAAAAAAACAACCAGCCAGAGGAACTTTTTCAAAGCAGTTCTGTGCTTCAAGGTCACTACTCCTCTCTGTTGTTCTTCTGCTGTGGGGAGTGATACCTGCTGCTGCTGCTTTCCAGCCACCTCTTGGCTCTGTTTCTTCAGAGAGAGATGGAGAGTTAAACTTTTGTTTCCTTCAGACTTCAACTTCTTCTTTTCTGGAACTGTGCAACAACACCAGAACAGCATCCGGAAGGCCTGGAGGGGCCAATGGTGACCCAGCTCTGCAGGGGAGAGAGAGACCACACCCACAGAAGAACTCTAAAATCTTCCAGGTTTCTCTCCACAGCGAGAGATTTTATTATTTAGCATTATTATTTTTTTTCCTGTGTGTTTGTTAAAGAAATAGTTTTGTTTCTTCTTCATTTTCCTACAAGGAAAGATTTCTTTTCCCAAATAAGGTGGGGGAGGTGTGACTACAACCTGCTTTCTATCAGAGGGTATTTACCTCTGAATTTGTCTCAAACCAGGACACTCTGTTAAAAAGTTCAGATACGACAATGACAAAGTGGAGAATCAGAGTGAGTGTGAATATGAACAACATTGGCCAGTTGTGACATTTAATCTTAAATTTCAGTACTATCCTCCTCTTTGTGTTTAATATCTACTGAAACTAGAGACTATTTTGTATATTAAACCCAGAATTGGGATAATCTCAGAGCTGTAAAGAGATTAAAAGCCCAGAGCTCATGAAAAAGATGCTGGAATCACTGGAGCATCACAATATTCCCACTCCTTACTAAAGAACCGAGGGGCCCAGACCTGAGACACTGGGCTATGGGGAATCTCTCCATGCTTCTAGTCCTACCAGATAACAGGACCATGAGGACCCAGACTCAGGATGGCAGAGAACTTGCTGGAGAAGCAGGATCCAGGATTCCTGCTCACGGCCAAATTCTGAGACAACTGGATGCACCTGCCAGTGCAACAGGTCCCAGATCAGAAAAAGTTTGATTATAAGAAATGAGAAAACACATAATAATACATTAAGGGACCTGCTTTATTGTTTTCTCACTACCAGTGTCCTAAATATCCTAGTGTCCCTCTGGGACCTTAGGATCCATGGAAATACATGGATTTCCAGGCTAAAGAGTCCTGACATCTCAGCAGACTAATTCCTTGTTTTAGTGCTTCCCCCAGCCCAGAAATACTGAAGTCTGGCAAGTTCCAGTGCCAGAATCAGTCCAGGCAGCAGAGCTGTCTGCACATTCTGACCCTGCTCTTTACCAGGTGGGGAAGCAAACGAAACAGATCTCATGGCATTATTTAAATCATAAATTCAACAAATTCTATGTATCTATAAAATACAAGAATCTGTAACTTCTTTCTAAAAGCCTTAACAGTGGAAAATTCTTAAACTCAGTAATAACCCTATTAGAATTCAGCAATCAGAAAAGATCAACAGAACAACAATGAAAATTGGAGTAGAATTCCCAATTCAACTGAATAGGAACAAAAAGAATGGACAGGATACTTTTGGAGGAGAAGCTAAAGGAACATCCAGTTCCTGTCACTACCTCAAGGAGGACAAAATGCTCTGGGGACAAGTTGCAGGAAATGTCACAGCTTGAAGAGAGTCTGGAAATACTCCAGACTTACCAGGTGGGGACCTAGAAGCTACAGGGTTAAGTCTAGAAGCAAAAGCCAGCCTCAGAGCCTACAGAAGATACATTGAGAGAGTGACCCAATTCTACTAGAAAGAAAAGGAAACCAAAGATCCAAGAAGATAGATGTCTAGAAATTTGGAAGACACATGGGGAATCTATTGTAAAAATATTTCTTATGGTTCCTACATTTGGATAAATGACATATAAGAGAAAAGATTGAATACTGAAGATGTCATCCTCCCTGGGAATGCCAGCCAGGACTGTATTCTGAGTTTAATTACAGACTACCTGCATCATGCCCCACCAAGTACTCATGCTTTCTGTGCTTACAGTCTGAAAGAACCATTTAACATCCATGTCCAAACCAGTAAGATCCAGATTAAAATTGAGATAAATAATTTTATCTGAATAGATTTTGTTCACACCAGCATTCAATATTATACTATTGAATTTATTCTTTGTTTTCTTTTCTGACAAGTATCTGCACGTCTGGATTTCAGTCAGAACTGTGTGGGTTTTCATTCAGGATTCATCACTATAGTAACCAAGAACAAATCACCAAGTGTGAGGGGTTTTCTGTTTCCCTCTTTTTTTTTCATGTTTTAAGGTTTTTTTACCTTTTAAACTGATGGAAAAGTGGGACACAGTGAGATGGCTGAGATTCTCAGAAGCTTCCACAGAATTCCAGTGACATTTGGGCTTATAAGCCCTCTAGAATCCACCAGAAATCCCTGCATAAATAAAGTTATGTAGGAACTTTCTGCAATGTTTTAAGCGCATGACTACAATAAGAGTAAACGTTGTTCCTAATAATTTTATTCATAGGAAGCACAGGGTAGATGAACGGTTGTACTTGTGAGTTTTCCAGTCTCATCTTCCAGATGAAAAAGTGGATGACTTTGAGATAAGTCACAAAGCCTATCAAGGACCATTGATCACTGCTTAAACAGATTATAAAAAGCCTGAGCCAAACAATTTGGATAAAATCCTGGGATAAATATTGCCTGTCCTTTGTAATCATTTCAAGAAAGCATTTTAAGCAAAACAGGAGCTCTTTTTTCCACAGAAATATTCCTAAATGCAATGTTCTAACTAACCACTGAAAACAGTATTCAAGAAAAGGTATGAACTGAAAGATCAATTTGTATGTGTATATTTGTGTGTATTTATGTCTAGAAGTAAATTTGTAATGATTCAATCAGATCTCAGGCTCTTCTGCAAATATCAGCTGAAAGCAACTGCCTAAGTTTCTCTCAATGTTACCCCAGAAAACTTTTATTTAGCATTTGTATTTATCTGCCAGCAGTGTTCCTTATCTTGATTCTGTTGCTCTTAAAAAGAACTATGAACATGAAAATCCTGTAAAATTATTGTAGAATGTACATTATAATGAACAGAGCTCTTGTTTCACTTCCTTGATAATCTCCTAATAATAGCACTGAAGTGCTGGAGCAGGTATCAGGAGTTTGCTGCAACCAGACACAGATTTCTAACTGTGGAATGCAGCTCTAGGAACATTTGACATAATGTAGTCCAAGAACTGAATGACCAAAACCATGCTTAACAAACAACCCTCCGAGCCTGAATTATTAAAATAAATTTCAAAACTGAAAAACAGCATGGATGAAATGGGCGTCTGATGATCAAATTTCAGTCAACAACTATTATCAGCTAACACTAACACTGCATATACACAGGTGTAGGGAAATGACATTTGAACAGTCATAATGAATGAAAGTTAAATTGAACCTACTCATATAGTCATTAAACATAGTGGTTTAAAATGAATATGTCACAAAGTGCTTAATCCCATTATACAATTTCCACCCTTTACAAATTAGAATGTTTTCCTCCTCAACCTTATCAGCACAGGTAAAGTGTAGCAGGGTAGGAAGACTTCTACATTTACTTGAGCAGGCAAGTAAATTCAAAACAAGATGACTGCATCAATACAAAGTCTCATAAATAGAGACAGAGCAGTTCAGGTTCAGTTAATCTAGTCAGTACTTTACCAAGCAGCAAAATATTTTAAGAATTTCACTACTCTTAGCTCACTCATTATGAAATTACTTTGCCATATCTGTTTGCTTGAAGAAAGCAGCTATTTGCATCCTGAAAAAAAGCATCATATGCAACACCAGATCCTGCTTAAAGGAATGACATCTCAAGTGGAATGACAGGATTCAGTAAAAACAGGACATACAGGGGCCTAATGAAGTGACAGCATGGCAGTAAAGCTACAGTTCTGTTTGTTCAAAGCATACAGGTTTGCACTAAGGAGTTGCTATAGAAATGTGGAGATAAGAGTCCTACATTCAACTCCAGTCCTTTTCTCTCAGTTTTCATGAATTTTTACACAAGCTAGCAATGAAAACTATTATACAAAAATACTATTTATGGTCAGTTTCATCTGATGAATTATGTAATAAATAGAAGGGAAATGAGGGAAAGCTGCACTGTTATTGATTTTTTAAAGCTGAGGATGAAGTGAGCATTCTGCATAATCCAACTTCTGCCTATCAGTACTTTGTCTTTACACTGAACTCATTAATTTGTATTTAATTAAAATTTAATTTATGTTTGGCTAAGGCATATTTTCTAAAAGTGATTGAAATTACATCAAAATATAAGAAAATACACATTCCGTGACAGATTATCTTAGCAGTTCACCATGTTCATTCATGTTAAAAAGTACCGATTTCTAATTTAAATTTGGCCAACCTCAACCTTCTAGGGTAATTATCTCCTTTTATTTCCATATAAAATGAGAAAGCAGTTGTTCTCTTTCCCAGCTTGCTTAGAAAGCCCTACAGTACTTTGTAACAAGACATTTCTAACTACAGGATAGTTCAGTATTAGTTTTTCCCTTCCCAGTGAAGATTTCTGACTATCAACATATGGATTCTACTAACCAAAAGACAGATACAAAAGAGTGAAATATAATGAAATTACAGAAATAATGGAGAATGATGAAGGGCTCCAAATATACTCAAATATCACATAGAAGATACTTACTTTTCCAGTTGAGTGAGATAATTAACTACTAGCCAAATAAACTCTTCTTGGGATGAGCAGATATAGGGGAAACTTAGCATCTAGAGGTTACATGAGATGGGATCAGTCCTAAAAACATCCCTTAAGAGAGTGTTTGAAAAGCAAAAAATAAGCAGCATATGAGTAAGTTTCAGAGCACATGAGGACATGAAGACAGAATAACCATTGCTTCCCTACTAAGAAAAGTGTATACTTATTGAAATGCCTTACAAGGGAGCTGCTGAAAAAAAGCAGAGTTAAGAGCCCGCATTCAGTTCCCCAAAGACAGCAATTGGCTAAGATGACACTGGCTGATGAAAATGGATTCCCTACTTTATGCATAGCGGAGCTACAGAAATAGGAGATTAGGGTATGAGACTAATGGGGCAGAACAGCTAGAGTTATGAAAAAATTGTATGGCTGAATTTTCATCCCAAGAACAACCCATAAGGATGAAGAGTTTGGGCACACTAAAAAGTCTGTATTCTGTTGTATGAGTTTACCACCTTGTATTTGTGAAAAATATGCCATCAGTATTTGTGGAATTAAAAAAAACAACTTATTTTCCTTGGTAGCATTTTGGGGAAAAAAAAATCCAACAAACTTTACTTAGCTTTATAATATACAACATGAAGAAATTAATGGAAACATTGACTCCATTAACAGCCATCCTATTCTTGTAAATAAGAAAAATTGCGCAAGAAATCTCTCAAATATGGAAAATGTCAGATTAATAACCACCACTCTCTGAAAAAAAGCACCCAACTAATGAGGATAGATCTAATTTATGTCCACATTGACAGCTGTCTTAGAAACAGATTCATGGATTCCTGATAACATTCTTTCAAATCAGTTTCCATAGCAACTTCCACCCCATACTCCTTTTCCTAAAGCACAAAACATCTAATAAAATAATAATAATAGCAACAATAACAACAATACTATCTACTTCCACAATGCCTATCAGGAGAATAGTTTAGATTTCTGCTAAGAAACAAGGTTGACTCTTACAGTGGAGATTCAATCTAGTGCAAACACATTATAATGTATTTTTTATTATTTATTTTGTTTTGTGAAATGGAAAACACAAATATACAACTCTCTAGAATCAGAGTTAACTGTCCTTTCATTCAAACCATTTACTGCTGGTAATGACTTTCAGGAAGGAAAGCAGAGAAACATATAAAAGAGGAAAGAAGAAACACAGCAAGAACAATCAAATAAGCTATAATTTTAACTTGTTGGTCAGCTTCTGTCCATTATGAATTGATTTAGGCAGTCTTCCTGACAGGTGTTGAAAGAACTGGGAAAACCTGTTAACTTTTCAAGTAAGTGATGCTCACTGTCAAGACCAGTGACATCTATTCTTTCTTTGGCAGCAGTGATAAAGGAGTGTAGTATTTTCTGGCTCTCAGAAAATTCCAGGAGAGTTGTAAAAGCAGATTTTTTGCTACAACTATTCCAACAGAGCATGAGAATTTAACCAAATAGTGCATCTGGTATGAAGCCTAGCAGAAATACCAGTGTAGGATACCATAATAGTACCTCATATATCCTCTCTCTATTCCCTCGTGGACTATGCATGACTCATATATGCTTCATGATGACTGTCAGGTTGCTGAAAACCTATTCAATTATTCCTTCCCAGTACATGTATTAAGCAGTTTTACACATCTTATAATGTACCTATTAGTGAGCAGATACTTTTGAGTTATTCCAGAATCTGGTATTTTGATTATTGAACCTATTACAAAAAAAATATTTTCAAATCAATTCTCAGGACAACATGGAGATGAATCAAATAGCAGTAATGAGAATAGGTACATTTACACAGAGATCTAAAATATCAAAAATATCAAAATTCAATAAAAAAACTCCATGCACACACCCATACTTTTTAATACAACTTAGCATTAGACAATGGGTTCAAATTTCTGATGAGCAGTGTAGTTTGCCTTGAAGTTGTAGACTCAAACATTTAGGGTCACCCCATCCTGAGTGCGTAAAAGAAACCTAGTTAGTGTGGAAGTGATCTTAGCGCTACACAGTACTGCTACACAGCACTGCTCATATTCAATCCATTTGATCCACAGGCAGGCTGAGGAGTTTCAGATCTCTGTAAACAGATTTATATATTGAAAACTCACACTCACATGGAGGTTTTCTGTTCTTATTAGCAAAGTGTAACTGAAAAAAATGAAGTCGTGAAACAAATTTCAATTTTCCTGCAAATAACGCAACCAACAGTGAAATGGTCTAAAAGGTGAAGGAAAAGAGTCCCACCATTTCCTGTCCCCAGAATGCAGGGGCTTAACCATCATGCTGTGAAATATGCTTTCTGGAAAGAGTTTGCAGTTTGTATTTGAGAGAGAAAAATGCATATGCCGTAGTCTCTTCCATGCTTTTGATCAGTGAATCAAGTTCTTGAATATCTCCTGTAAGGGAGATACCTCCCTGGACAGCCTGTTCTGGTGATTGGTTATATGAACAGTAAAAGATCTTCCTCGTGTTCAGGTAGAACTTCCTGTGCATCAGTTTCTGGCCTTTGCCTCTTGTCCTATTTCTTGGCATCACTGAAAAGAGCCTGGATCCAACTTCTCGACACTCTTCTTTCAGATACTGATAGACATTTGTAAGGTCCCCTCTCAGTCTTTTGTTCATGGGACTGAACAGGCCCAGCTGCCTCAACCTTTCCTCGTAAGAGATGTTCAAGTCCCTTAATCATCTTTGTCACCCTCCACTGGACCTGTTTCAGGAGCTCCATGTCTCTCTTGTCCTAAGGAGCCCAGAACTGGACACGGCACTCCAGCTGAGGCCTCACCATGGCTGAGTAGACGGGGAGGATCACATCTCGTGACCTGCTTACAATGTTCTTTCCAATGCACCCCATGATACCTTTGGCCTTGTCAATCAGACATTCTGATCCTATTCCCTTCCTACTTTAATCCCTTGCTACTTTAAACCATACAACTTCTTTGAAATATCACACAGTTAAAGCAGTACAGCATGTGATGCAAACCATTAAGTAATTTCCCAAACAGGCAGCCCAGATAACACTAAGGTTAAAATCTAACATTGTAAATTCTCTACTTAATCAGATGCAGAGAAGAAAATTAAAGAAAGCAGTGATAAAGAGTGGCAGTGAGGGAGATGCTGTCTGAGGGAGTAAATGGGCAAGCCCCCAGAACAGTACCCCTCTATGTGATTCTCTGCACACCACGACTATATAAAAATTCAGAGGACTGAATTTGCATAGCCAAGGAAGCAACAATAAATGAGCATAAGTGATCCTGTTCCTTTGGAATGTGTGAGCACGTCTGAAGCAGAATGCTTCAGCTAGCAGACTAACTGCATCAGGGTGTTACCTGCTTTGAGGGTGCAGTTACATTTTGTTTTAACAGGATGCAGCTATGGGTTTCTGACACTCAGTGCCACTCCAGGAGGCTAAGTCTATGCTGGACATCTCCAGCACAACTGCTTTCAGAGAGCAGTAGATGCTGTGCTGAGGTTCTGCATATCCCATTCCTGCTCCATCATTGACAACAGCACATATGCATGATTACACGCAGACACATACAATAAACATGAGCTTCACTTTAACCTGCACTTTTGTTGGTATTGAGGCTTCTCATGATGTTGCAGATTTTCTCCCTGAGACTGCACTGGTTCCTCATGTTACATCTATGCAAACTTAGCACTGGTATCTGTGCAGTTTGAGGAAGTTTTGAAGTTACTAATCCTCTCTTTTTCTCCCCAGTCTCCCTCCCCTAATTACTGTGCAAGAAAGAAAAGAAGAGACTGAGATTACAAGAAACAGGTTGTTTAAGGATTCACTTTCCAGACATTCTCCAGCCTCTCAAAAGCTCAAAACAGTGCCTGGATGCTTGCCTGTTCTTTTTCTACCACTGATTTACTATAAAACCTTGGGTAATTTACATCCCTGAGACTTCTACTGTCTCCAAAATGCAATACTAAAGCTTATATTAATGCTAATATTAAATGCTAATCCTCAATTCATACTAATATTAGTGCTTATATTAAAACTGAAACTTACACTTTTCTAATAAAAATTTACTTATCTGCTGTGAAGATATTTTAGTTAATAATGATTAAGACACAACAAAACTTCACTCTAAAATAGACAAAATTTGCAACAAGTGATAATACAGCCCTCTTTCGTTATCTTTCTTACACTTGAACATCTTATTTCCTTAATAAGATAAAGTACACAGTGCCTATTTCATAGTTCAGATACAATAAGAACAATAAAATTAACAACAGGCAGTAGTGCCATTTTACTCCATTTTAACACCAAAGCAGTAATCTGTTCAAAGATCATTATTTCTTCTTGAATAGATTAATTATCCAGTTGTCCCATCAGCTATGGCAGAGGTTTATTGCTTTTAAAGCAAGGAAGGCAGAAACAATTTCCCTGTGCAGTTCATGAGAGACACTGGATTTTATTTTAAAGCTCATGCAGAAGGAAATGCAAGCAAGAGGGCAGACTGGTGGCTGTTCCATGTGCCATTTCAGCTAGAAAAGATGCACGGCAGCTCTGTGCAGTTCCAGCCCCGTGTGTGCATGTTCTCCTAATTGAAGGGAGCATCTCTCCAAGATCTCATGGCAGGCTGCCTAGCCGGGCACGAGGCTGGCTCCTGGCAGGTGACAAAGTTTCCTTTCACTCCCGAGCTCACCAGGCTTCAAGGGCACTGCTGCTGCCGAGCGAGCCAGGGGAAAGGGGGGGAGCACAGAGGAGAGCAGGAGGAAGAGCAAAATTCCAGCTGCACTTGCTCACATAACAGCTCCCTGTTAAACAGCCTCGGAAACAGCCACAGCACCAAGTTCAGAGGAAGCCTCGATGGTGCCAAGTTGGCACCTGTTGGGGAAGAAAGGAAGCTGCTGGAGAAAAATAACTAGAGAGATAAAAGAGTGAGGAGTCACTAGAAATATGTTAAATATTTAAAAGAATTATGGAAAATGGATATTAGGTGCAGCTTTTGCCCTAAAACTACAGTTTGGTAGGAAAATCTAGGTTATATAAAAAAGCTGAGAAAAATACAGCCAGTACTGTCTCAGGTATTTGTCTTGCTGAACTAAGTGAGCTGGGCAAAGCACAGTTTGGTGGGCTGCTATGCAAGGCAGATGGAAGGTTAAATTAAATTTCAGGAAACCATGCAAACAGGAACATGGTGTTCCCCACTTCATAAAAGAAAGTAATTTCATTGGGAAATTTATCTTTTGGTATAGTTATAAAACAGAATTAAAACTCTTCCTATTTATTAAAATGTTTAAGATATCTTCCCTAGTGTCCTAAACCAATTTAAGCACTGCTACTGCAATCTGCCTACCGAAAATTCACCGGTGATTACATGAGTGTAGAGTACTTCTGGTATCTATGCTGGTCCTGCAGTCTCAGAGGTAACTCACATTACAAGAACTCTATCACAGTGGTTTTTACTCTGGTACCCAAAAGCTTTATAATCATTAAAATTAAATATTAACTTGCCACCACATACACAAAAAAGGTGCTTTAAGAAATTTTTTTCAACAATTTCTAAGTTGTTTTAATTTTCTAAGCTAAGTAAATACTACCTACTTTTTAAATAATGTAAATATTTTAAATAATGTAAAACACACAATTATCAAGACTTGCCACCTGTAACAAACCCACTGTAGGACACAATAGAAGAGGTTATACTAATGACATCAGCAGGAAATTGCAGTGTAAAGCTATGCCTCTGAACTTTAGCAACCCCTAACAGAGCAAGTTTAAGAACATTTGAAGCTGTATTCTAAGTATTACTCAATCACCATAATTTAGCCACCATAATCATTTGGACATTTTGCTAATTTAATTTGCAGGGTTTTTAGCCAGCCTTGAAGCTGAAGAAACTTCTGATCTTTGGTGGATACAGCTACAAAATTCTGATTTTAAGTAGAAAATAAAACATGTTCTTTATGGTCATTTTATTCTGCCCCACAAGATGCCTTTTTAATTATTTTGCTGGAGTGTCCTAAATATTCTCCCTGCTTGGAGGTTTCTATCTACTTGTTACCACTATGAACAAAATTGCTGATATAGATTAATGTAAAAAAAGTGTGAACCTATGGTAATAGAAAATTTCTCTGAGGAGTTATTTAAAAATAGTGTTACTGTGCAGCCAAAACAAGCAATTTTGCTTGCATAAAAGGACAGTAAAGAATAGAGAATAGAAGGGACTGGGAGTTATCAAAGGGACCACAGATGCAGACATAGGAATCAAGTAAGTTTCACACAAGTGTTGTCTAAGTACACAGAAATCAATCAGCTAGGTACTGGCTACTTTTGAGAATTCAACCTCATTTTCTCTTTACCTGAGAGATGTTACAACAGTAAAACAGGGACACTTGGAAAAATCACCTAATGAATCATAAGCTTAATTGAGCTTGGAAAAACTTTTGCCTAAGTGAAAAAAACATGCACACTATTTTTCATGCAAAAAGGGGTTATATCACAGCAGAAATTAAGGGAATATAAATAAAGTGGTGAAATGGCTCCTGCTGAGATGGAGGAACTAGTGGGAGAGGAGAAAGCACAAGAGGAATTTGGCATTGTTCTCATCGCCCAAGCTACCTGGTAATTTCATAGCAACAACAAAAACCACTACTTTGAAATGGTGGGAGGAAAGGTCCCTTAATTTTGTAGAAGGAAAGGAGGTGGGAAGAAAGGGACACTCCCTTCAGAACTTGAGTATTGCTTTGTAGGAAATGCACAATCCAAATTACTTGCAATTGAATGTCAAACTTGGAGCCATGCATAAGCACAGTGTTCATGAAAACCTTTTATTGCTTTCAACAGTGAAAAAATGCAAAATGAATATATCTACTGAATTAAACCTTATGTGGTTTAAAAAATGGGATCCAATCTATTTTCAATTTAATCATTCATTGCTCCTATTACACCAAAAGACAGAACAAGCTTAAAATGCATTAACTTAGTTAAACAAAGCCTGATTTTATGATGCAAATGTCAGTCTTCACAGTTCAGTAAGTTCTTTGATGTGTTATATGACTTGTCTACATTACCTCAGCTGACAGGTTTTTTTATAGCTCTTTTTTCAGTACATATCAGGGTCCTTGATTCTACCACCCACAGCCATGCTGATCCAAACATTATCTGAAGTTATGCATGGTTGTTTCACAAGCAGCTCCTACTCTGCAGGATGACACATGGTAACCTTCATGTTCAGAGCAGCTAACAGGAGAAATGTTACACTCATGGAGTGCACATTTTATTCCTCATACATACACACTTAGCAGGTACAACCAAGTACCTACATTGTAAGTTGTTATGTATGTCAACAGCTCCATGTATTTGTTTCCTGTTTGGGAACTAAGGCACCATGAATTACATCACCTCTTCCTTCTCTTTACTAGCTGAGGTTAAAAAAAAGCTCCATACATAGATTAATTTGCCTGGTTTTTCACTGGCTCAAAAAAAGCAAGCTAATGAATTAATCAATGTTAGGGGGAAAATATGTTTAAATTACTGGGAGAATATATTTAAACAATGAAGAAATGAATTATTCAAAGGTAGTGAGTCATATGAACCAAATACTGTATGTTAGAGACACCGTCACAGGAACTAAGAGTCATAAACACTTCAGGCAGATACACAAATCCAAGTATTGGTAAGGGAACAGAAAAAGCTGCCCTATTGAAATGCTGATAATCCCTGTGAGAATGTATTTAAAGTAGCTCCCAATTAAGAGAATTTGTCCACTTTCAGCCACACCAGAGCAGTTTAACCCTTTAACATAGACATCAGTAACAGAAGTATTCAATTAATTTTTCTTTTGCTGCAAGAAAAGCAGAGGAATTTAGCTTTGCTATAACACAAGTAATAAAAGAGGAGACTATACTAAATAATGTCAGCATGAGGCGAGAATCAATGCCCTAGCTATGCCACAGTCCAGTGTAAGCAACCAATGAATACATAATTTTAAATCACACCACAAAAATTAAAAATTTCTTTAAAGGGGCAGTTTATGAAAACTAGGGATGTCCAATGTCCATCTTGGATATGAGTCAAGAAGATTAATTAATTATTGGTCACATGAAGTTAAAAGTAACATCTTGTGATCAAGCTATGCATGGAAGTGTAAGGTAAATGGCCAACACTGATATGTACAGTTCTGAATGGAAAAACAAGACATGCACAAGAAACAGGAGAGGAAAGAAGCTCCCTGGGTTATGCTCCTGGGGAAGGACCCTCTTTTTCCTCTCCCACACTAAAGTGGTCATAAGTCTACTTGCTCTTTCTCATGTTCCCTCAAAAAGGCTGTGTAAATGATAGAGTACTAATAGTATAAACATAATTAGGGTACACGCCACACTAAACTAGGCTGTAGACAAATGCCACATGTACATAGCTTTTCCACCAGAAATTGAAGAAAACCCTATAAAGAAATGTTTTGCTAGAATTCAGAGACTAGTTTGAAGATAAAACTTTCAGACTGCAGTTCTTTCCTGGCCTATTTATTCATTCTGAGTTTGCAGCTTTGGAAAATCATCTGTAACAAGCACCTCCATCAATACTTTGTGGAGTGGAGGTATTTGTCACTACATACAGCTAAAGATGGAGTATAGATGGGCAATAACATTATTATGATTGGAAATAAATATTAAGTAAATTCGATAGTAGCATAATTAAATAAATTTACAAGCATTTTAAACCTGAGCACTGAGCACAGAGAGAAAATAAAAATTATATGACTTCTAAGAAAGCACAAACTTTCATCACTTCTTCCCATTTGAGTGGCCTTTTCTTGAGTGCAGACAGCACCGTTACCATCAACACTTTTCATGAGGCAAACCACTACAAAACCGTTACTAACCAGGGATGCTTGTTAGCAGAGGGACAGGTAGGCCTACTTCCACCATAACTTCTCTGCTTTCAGCCTTCGTCGTATTTCCCCCCGGTACTGAGCGTGGACAATATGGACCCTAGCACCAAGCAGAGCCCCGCAGCAATGCCAGAAGAGGAGGCACAGCCGGGAGCTGGACGTGCGCGGCATCTGTGGCAGAGCCCTCACACGGGGATCCCCGCCAGCAATGCTGCATTACAGCTGCCACTGCCAATTATGTCTGCTTCCCATATGGGAAAATTCTTGTCTTGGGCGAAATTAATCTCAGGTTTACCAAGTCTTTACATTTCAAACACACAATGTGACCACATTTCCTGAAATATTGCTCCAATCCCATTTTTTTCTTTTTGTGATTTACAGCAATCCCATCATTAAAAGAAATGAACCTAAAGTGTTACATTTATTCTGAAAGTTTCTCATCTCAAAACATCAGATAAGATTTTCAAATAGCTATAATAGATGTTTATCACTTTTGTAGGTACAAAACTATACAAACATTATGTATAATTAGCATGGTGTGAGGATTACTTGTTCTCAGTTCTGACTTTCTTGGTGTAGTAATGCCCTAAATTATCCAGAAAGACTAACAACTAATGAAATTCCAAAACAAAACACCCCAAAAACCCTCAAAGCAGATTAAAAGGAATAATTCCTATTCTTTGAGAAAATCCAACATTTCAAATTACATTTTCATTTTCCATCAGGATTACCATTAACATACAGACATAATGTTTAAGAATGCCAGGACAAAGATTTTTTGATCAAAACAAAGATTTTCTCATTCCCAAGCAGCAGCACCTGTGTCAGCCTGATTTTGGACTGTATGGAGTCTACCCGAGTCTCTGTAGTGCCCTGTGATTTGTTCCCCTCTGCTGGCCATCCTGCCTTTGAGCTGTTTGTCCTCAAATATGTGGTTCATCCATAGGTTTAACTAACACCAATAACTCTGGATGTCAGAAAGTCTAGCCCATGCACATATTTCTTTAAGGCTTCATAGCAGTTTAGAGGAAACAAATCAACAAATGAATCAGCAAACCAACCCAGTTAATTCCAGTTCAATTAAATTAAAATGTTGTGATTCAGGTCTACTATACCCATAATTGCTTTCACTTTTTTCTTTGTGGAGGAGAGAAGGAAAGAAAGTTTACTAAATTATTTCTAACACATATGGAAACAATACATCAAATCACCTACTAAAGCTTTCAGCTAGAAAAGCTAAGCAGCAATTCAACAACTTAGTATTTTCATTCAATACTTGTGGAACCACAGATATTATAATAGGAATCTTGTGCAGCATCTGACACTCAAGTGTGTTGTAATCAAAGCTGTATCCTTCCAGAAATACATATTTTCATCAAAACATGTATTTTAGTCAAAATATATGTGATCAGACTTACAGAAGCAAGAGGATAAAGTGAATAACATGTAGACATTCACATTAGGTGAGGCACTGCTTAGGCTTTTGCACATTGTATTTTTTACTTCTGGAGAAAATGATAATTGTACTGTTCCTTAAGAAGATCTTTTATCTAATGCATACAGTGGAATATCTTTAGAAGCAGAGTGGAGGCTAGCTGCAACTCTTCACCTCAGTAGTGTCATTGGAAAGCATGCCCATCTTCAACATGGAAAAGCTGATCAATTCTATTTAAACACCAAGCAACTATCTGTATTGTCATTAACCTTGAAATTTTGAAGCCATGGTTTTTAATTTTTCCAAATCACTCTAAGCAGATAAAGTAGCCTGAATATCTTATCATGAAAGAAACAGAATAAAAAGTATATATAAAAATTTATTCTAATATATATCTCATAGCTAAAAATCACCTCAGAATGCAGGAAGTTACATCAGTGATACCCTACTAATAAAGCATTAGGATGGCTAATACAATGAATGCTGAAGTGAAGCAAAAAGCACTGATGGTTTTTCAAGCCAAATCTACTACTAAGCAGCCTGGCATGTTTAAAGTAGCCTTCCTTATGCTGCGGCTAACTGAAATTTCCAGTCTCCTTTCACTGGTGATTAAAAAAGAAATACATTAGAGAAGGAGGAGATGATGTAGAAGTCCAAAGTAAACTGTATTTCTGTAGAACTGTAGCATGTTATTTCAACCCAGAGTTCTATAAAATAAGCAAAATAGTAATAGAAATGCAAGGTTTATCAGGATAGCTATGACTTCTTAATACTTCCCATGTTTCCCTTAAAAGATTTTACTCTAGATATTCATCACTCGGACCTAACAGAAACAGCAAAAAAGGTCAGACATTTGCACTGGAAAAACATACTGTTTTTTGGAAGAACCTCAAACATTCCCTCTGGGATGTGCCCACCACACAGTCCATCACCAGCTTTCTGCGTTGACTGTTTTTTATCCCTTTGTCTTAGCATAAAGATACTACGCTTTAAGGCCCCTTTTCAAACTCTTTGCTTTGTACTGGCTGCATATACTACAGGTAGTGTCAGACATTGAAGTCATTCTTTCTATGCCATCATCTAATGAGTATCAAACAGTTTGAGTGGAACTGAAAATTCCTAATCATTGCCATTGAGTTTGTAAACATACTCATTGCAGACAAAATGAGCTCTGTAAAAAAGGGAGCTCTTATGAGCTTATTTGCTGTATATTCTGAGTTCCACTAATATACTGCGTCTTTCCTGAAGCAGCATCTTGCATAAATAAAATTGTTATATTCATATTAGTGCCACAGAACTAAAGGTCAGCTGAAACATAGTTCCATCACCAATATCTGAAGTATAGGCTAGAGGATTCTATGTGGCAATTTTTCACTGTATTATCTCATAGAAAACACAAAAGGGACAAAAGAGATATTTCTTTTACAAAAATTTGTCTCCCAAGAAAACTCATGCCCAAATAGTGAAAAGTGTTGGAAGAAAGCAATCTGACAGCCACTGACTCTGCATAACAAATATACCAATGCACTTGAGACACTACTGTGAAAATCTTTATGTCATTTATAAGGAAGGTTTCTAAATACACACTGAAAAACATCAAGCTGCTGTTTATCTGCCAATTTATTAGATGTGCTCATTAGTAGCAAGCTATCATAACTTAAATGATCCAAAATAGCTCACTTAAAAATAATTTTCACAATCCACTAAATATTCTGCATTAGTATCTACCCACGAAGGTAATGTTACAGACAAAACACCTATTCTGTCAGAAGGATGGTTTATAATTCATAAAAACTACCACAAGAATTATCTACCTAAAGATCACAACCAATTTTCAAAAGGCATAAGAGACAGAATTATATAAGTACGGAATTATGGTCCAACTGTGTCTGAAAAGGTTGACAAAGGAAGAAGGAAGAGACTCAGAAGCCTTGTGTAAAAACACAAAACAAAACGAGGCAAAGTAGAAGAACAAGAATATTCATTTGCAGAAGACACAAGCATCTTAAATAACTTAAATGCTTTCAGCTTAAAACCCAAGCTGAACTTGTTTGGCCAGGCTAAAGGGAAGGTGAGCAGAAATTTAACACCAACCATTTGAATGGGAGTTAAAATTTATGTCAATCAGAGATGCTTCTCTCCATAGTGAGCAATGCTATAACTATAACCTGTTACTGCTCTCATGTAGAAGGGTTCTGATTAGGGAAAAGTTAATTAGGAGGGTGGGGCAGCTAAGGGACAGCTGATGAAACCTCCATCCTCAGATCTTCAGTTGGGCAGCAGCACTGATTTAGAAGAGATTGAAAGAGATCCCTTTTAAACCAAATTTTCAACAATCTAAAAACAGAGGAAGAATAGGAATGACAGAAAGCAAATAGAGCAGATGTGTATATGTGAAATGGTGCTAAGATATAAATTTAAAATTATAAAAGATTATTTCCATATATCAATGACTTGACAAATTACAGAAATGTTTACAATAAGTCAAGTATATACTTACTGTCATAAGCAAAATGTTAGAAATTCTTAATAAATTCAGTGTTCTTGAACTAATTTTGAGTTTCAGAACTTCATTTACTGACACCCAGAAAACAAAAAGAGTTAAAGAAACCAAAACCTTACTTGGAGTCTCTGCTTTATCACATATATGAAAGTAAATAACTCTCCCATCCCATTTCCATAACTATCTTCTTTCCCCTCTGACACTAAAATGCCAATCTAAAGAAGAATTTCAAAAAAAAAAAAAATAAAAATCTATAGCATGAACAAAAGAAAGCTATGAAGTATTATGACAAACATGGTCCTTCTCATCAATGAAGAAATAGAGGTGGGAAAATAACAGTGAAAGTGTTCCAGATTTAAAGGACACCATGAAGTATTTGCTGTTAAAAATTATATGAATGGCCTACCATCAGTATTGACCTAAGAGAGTTGATTTCATTGGGTTTAATGACCCATCACACACAGTAGCCCAGAGTTTTGCTCTATGCAATCAAATCTAATAGAAGCATTCTGTCCATCATTTAGTGTTCAGAACCTCTTTATGTTGACTTTCTGAAGTTTATTCTTAAAATTCAGCTTTACATACTAAGTATCCTTCAGGAGGCATCTCTAATCCCAGAATATAGGTGAATTGAACAGGGAAGGTTGGTTCCAGAGCACGTTGTCTCACTGGCATGCCAGTGTACTACTAAGGTGTGACCTTGGCTCATTCTTGCTGAAAATGTTATTTTGAGATGTGAGGAAGTGCATGAGCCAAGACTGCAAAAGATTTGAAAAAGTCAAAGCAAAGCAAAGAGAATATTGGCCTGTTTCAAGGAAAAATAAAGGCTGGCTTCCTCATATCCCTGAGGGCTGCTGACCAGAAAAGGCTTATCAGCTGTCCCATCAGGGTCAGTAAATCCAATAATGCTGCCTATTGATTGTTCCTGTTAACCAATACATATTTGCTGACATTTTATGTTAGCTGTCCCTTTCCTGGTGATAAAAAGGATATTACCAAGACTGACATGAACAGGAAGGGGGTTACATCAGAATACACTGACATTTCAAAGGCCATATGGATGTGTCCATAGGAGCTGCAATCTCTTGTTGCCCTCCACAGGACATACATGAGGACCAGCCTCAGTAGAAAATAACTTTACAAAATTATTCTATTAGGCATCCAAACAAAAGACTCTTGTGAGATAATATGAACAAAAAAAAAAAAAAATAATGGTAGGAAAATTATTTAAATGGATTTAGATGATTCAACAGTTAAATTATAAAGTCCTTGAGTTCAAAGCATGACATTTCTTATTGTGTATTTTCTCACTTAAAGTGTGATTAACAAGATTCGAGCATTTCACCTCTGAAATACAGAGGACATGTCCTCACTCTCAGTATTCATGCAAAGAATAAATACCCAAGTGCATGCACACAAAATCAGAAAAGCTATAATTTTTAGAGTGAAATTCAAATACAATTAAGGTAGAAAAGTAAGGTCTTAGTATGAGTAGCTTTATACTTGGAATCATTAGCATCTAATTGCAGATATGTCTGGAAATTCCCATTTCATTAAACAGTATTTGGAAGGATTTGGTACAAAGAGAAAAGAAATGGGCCTAGGTTAGGAGGCCAGAGGTCTGCCTCAGTGCTCCAGGTCTTTGCACATTTGCAGGCAACTGTCAGGACCAACTTCTTTAGAAGGGTTTCAGAAGCTCCCAGTACTTAAACCTTGTCTCAAGCAAACCTTTCAGGACCACATCTTCCCACCCTCTGGGAACTAGGCCACTCAGCCAGTTTCCAATAGATCAGATAAAATTAAATTATGTTTTAAGTATTTGGTCCACAAAACAGTCACATTGTTCATTTTGAACTCTTTCCACCTACGCCTAGATGCCCATTCACAGGTATCCCACACTGGTCTTTAATGATGACTGTAACTAATATCACCTTTTTGTCAAGCCTGCATATACAATATTAGTTTGATGTTCTTGAAAACTCCTGAAGAGGCAGAGTTCAGGCTGTCTCTTCATGGAGTTTGAGATGATACACAGAAAGTGCTGTATCACAATCTGCTTTTAAATTGACATCCCACCATTGCATTGGCAGTCTTATTTACCTCTGGCACTTCCGTAGTTCTTTCATTTAATAAAAATTCTTTACCATAGACTCTCTAATTCAGAAATCTAAGAGGAATCTAACATAGGAATATAAATTAGACCTTAAAACATGAATAAAGTATAATTGCTCCAAGTCATTATTCCTTCCACAGGTCAGCTTCTGATGTAAGAAATATGGATCTATCAGAATTAACTGAGCACTTTATAAGCATAAGACAAAACCAACATTCACTGAGTGCTTATAGCTTTTTGAGAACATGATGAGAGCAGTTTAGATCTTTAAATTCATACAGTAAGTCAGTACAGCTGCTGCTTCTCAGCTGCAGTAATCATAGGCATCTGCTTCTGTAAGATTTTCAAACCCAAAAACTTTCTTTGTACTCTGCTTTTTTAATTTAATGCCAGCATTAAATTTACAGATGCTAATTTGGTCTTTGACTTCTCTCAGCAAAAGTATGATGCAGAAAGGAGGGAGAAAAATTAAGTGTCTGGCTCCTGGTAATGGGATAGTTTTCAATGTAAACTGACTTGCACCTTAGATAGCCTTGGACTGATTAACCAATTGCTAGCAAGAGTTCAGGTACCATGTCCTTGAAATTATATGTAGCAAACCATTCATCTGTGAAAATTAAAGGTTAGGGATAATGGTTATATTCAGGGGTAATGGTTATATGTAGAAAAAGGGAAAAGCTAAATTCCCCAAAAGTACTTCTTACTGTAATAGAAGTATATTTGCTGAATAGAGCTAGAGACAGAAAGGAAAAAAGAAATCTCCCATATTCTGCTGTTAGAAACAGGCAAATTCTTGCCTACCAAATATGAAACCTGCTGTACCCTAACATGAACATTTTGTTAAGTGTCATTCACTGGATTAATCAATCACCTGTAAATCTAAGCATGTATTTACCCCAGATTATTAAAACATGGTTGTAAAAACAACCATGGGAAACAAAGAATAAAATGCTGAAAAGGATGATTTGAATGGACAGGATTAAATCAGTTAGATGGATATTCTGAAAAGGTGGGACATTCTGGATAATCATTCCAGTCTTGCAGTTCTCCTATCAGGGCTCTCAGCTTCAGAATTACTTTAATTTTCGTACCTGTTCTTCTTCTACAGACACTTTCCTTATTTAAAAACTCATAGATTCAACCCATACCATTCTTCTGTACAAAAGTACCTATATATTACAAAATCCTATGTTAAGAGAAAAATTGTTTGCTATTGTATCCCATTACCAACATTAATACCTGAAATAAGAGCCTACCTTTAAAATTCAAAAATAACATTAAGATCACATTCAAACACACACCCAGAGTACAAAAAAAGCTGGCATCTATCACAGCAGGAATATACTAATGTTCTTTATCAACTTATGAAAATTCTGCCTGTTTTTGAAAACAGGGGTATTTTCCTTTCTCATTGAAATTGAGAATTTACATGTGGCTGACATCAGGGAGCCTTTTTTTTCTTAAAACACAAGCAATACATTGTCTAAGAACAAATTTCATAGTCTGCTCATTCAAACCAATCACTCTTGCCAGCAGCAGTAGTGATGTGTACTAAATTACCTGGCAGATAGAGCAAAGAATCGGTGCTGAACATTAAATTGCAAACATCACTGACAATGGGAATTTGAAAGGGTAAAATGAGCATTTATTTCTATGAAATGGAGGAGACAGAAAACAGTAATTTCTGTCTGATACAGGACCAGGGTATGAGATGACACCAAATGTAGTATTCAAACTCCACAAAGAAAACAGGAAGATGTTAATGTCCCCAGCTCCATCCCCACAGCCGTGCCCAGCAATCCTGCAGCAATATCTGACTCCAGTTCACCTCACCAAGCCTGATCCTAAACCCCACCCAAGGGCCAGGATCCTGGCCCAACCTTGACTGGTCTCATGGAGCTACCTGATGCCCCGGGGCTGGGGCTGCCCCCAGCCATAGCCCCAGCCCCACTTCCTGAACAGGGAGGCCCCACAGACCACAGCATTTTCCTCATAAGAGGAACCAGATGATCTGACTGATATTCAGATACAGTAAAAATCTCACAACTCATTCCTTCATTAGGAATATAAAACAAGTTCTTCCAATGTTTAACTCAAATATAGGCCTTTTGGAGAAGTTTTCCTCAAGTAGAAAAGGGCTTTTGATAAAAATCATCCTCAGCTTTTTCTCACCAAGTACTCTCAAAACATTAGGTGCTTTCATCACCTATTACTCTGCTGAAAACAAAATAAACACAAAAACCTGGAAGTCCATTGGCATTAAGTAGCTTGTGAGGATGTTTTTCTTTCACATTAATTTAATTAGTGTTGTGGGTGGCAGAGCGCCGTTACTCTCTATCTTCTTCCTTTTTTTAAAAATTGTCCAACTGTAATACAAACTGTACCCTTTAAGCAGTGCTCTACTCTTCAGAAAAGACAGACATATGGTCCAAGGCAGTCATTCAAAAAATGGATAAAGCTCTGTGACAATGTATGTCAACCTATGTAATTTTAATGCACAAAAAGTCTGGAGTCAACTGTAGTACCCATCAGATATCTTGGGAACGCTATGCTGTTTGTTCCTGCTTTAAAGTTAAGAAGAGTTACTGAAAGTTGCGAGTATTATTAGAGAAGCAAAAAAAGGACCTCTTTTGGAACAGTGCTTTGCATTTTATATCAGCATGAAAAGTCATTGTCTGCTCTATTTGCTTTTCTCTAAGCAGCCACATGTTGCATATAGGTAAAGCCTTATAAAATGAAGGCTTTTTTGCCTTTGTAAAAATCATGGCTCAGGCCTGTTACTTCGGGTAAGTAGAGAAGGACTGTGGGAAAAAGACATAGCTGAATTAGTGTGGAAACTGACAGCTGGCCTGAGGCCTCACAGACATTGGCCTTGACTGAATCAGTTTGTACCCTTGAGAATTGCAACATCAACAGAAGCAAGAAGAAAAACAACAGAAAGAGGATGTAGCAATCACAAAAGAGAGGATAGTGGCTGATATTTAGCAAGAATGTGTGCAAGCTATAGGTAACCAATAATATTGCATTGTAGAAAGCTAATATCCAATGAACATGTAGCACGAATGCTTAGAAATTGTATAAAAGAAGCTGTGTAGTAATAAAGGGAGCTTTTTTGCTTGTGCCCGGGGCAGAGTGTGTGTGTATGTCGTGTCCGTCTAAACAGTGACAGCTGTATTCACTGTAGAAGCCTTAACCAAGCTTATTCTATCCAAAAAGGCAAAAAAATTAAACTGTTCACAGTAGGACTGCTTACACTTGTATCGACACTGTGTGGCACCCTTTATTCCTCCCATGATAGCATTTCATACAGAACCTCCCTAGATGGTTTATATTGCTAATGATTCTAATTATAGATAAAAAATTAGCTCTCTATTCATAATTCACAAGGAAAATAGCTCTTTTTCTCTGACATTTTAGCCACAACACATCTGGAGATTTTTTAATCAGATGTAGTATGGGCCTAAACTTGATCTCCAAAGCCACTGCACATGCCTTGTGCTGGCTTGTACATAAAAGTCAGCCTAGAGGTACAGTCATGCTTCCCTCAGATTGTGCCACATGAACATGTAATTTAAACATTTCTAGAAAAGATGTTTCTATCAGTAAAGATAATTCTATAAAATTTGAGCAACAAGTGTATTCATGTGCACCTCCTTACACAATATAAAAAAAAAACTAAGTAGAAAGTGAATCTACCACTCCCAATTCTACTGAGAAATCCTTGGCCAGTCAAAGAATAGAAACTGTAAGTGAGGGTGAAAAGCACTATAGGATTTCAGCCAGAAAAGGCTTTAATATGAATGATCAACTGACTTTTGCAATGAACACAGAGGAACATACCTCCATAAGACATCCCTCTGGTGAGATACAGACCTTGATTTATATTTTATCATTTTTGGAATAAACAGTAGAGTTGTTTGGGTTTTTATCTGTATGCATCTATATATACGTGTGTGCGTGTATTTATAAAGTTAGTGTAACAAATGAGGCCAAAGACCAAAGCCCATTCAAGACACCCCCAAAAGCCATAAACTCAGTTATAATTTCAATCTTCAACTTTTGCATGTCTAATGCACACATTTCTTGACTGTTACATGAAAACCAAGTATGGGCTTCCTGAGTTTACAATGCTTAGATCGCCTACCTTTGTTTGATCAGAATTGATTTTGTCATTAAGTTTTCCTTTCTTCTTTCCTTACTGACATGAACATAAAAATAAATGATGAAAAGTCTTAAGCAAGACAAAAGGCCTTGCAACATCAGTCATTAGTGAATTGATTCCTCTATAGTTATTTCCTGACCAGGGTGGGCAAAGTCCCTTCCAACCCAATCCATTCTATGATTCTATAATGATAAGTAATTTCTCTAACAGTTGATATTGCAGGCATTTCCAATAATGTCTCACAGTCTGAGCAGTGCTGCAGCTAGTTCCACAGATTATGCCATTTTTAAATGACTAACAGATCGGTCAGCCTAGGAGTTAAATTGCAAGATACCCAAAAATATCTGCTCTGAATGCCACTTTGTTTGTAAGGGCTTAGTCATACCATAAGTGCAGCATGGACATTTCATGGACAGTGAAAGTTTTTCAAGAGAGCAGCAATTAAGATCTCATTAAATTTATTCCCTCCATCTTAACAGCCATGATTTCACAGACCAAACATGTCATGATTTCAGAGCTTTTTGTTAACTTGACCATCTTGAGAAAACTCTCCCATGTCCTGGAAAACTGACCACAGTGAGAGCATACCAAACCAATAAGGTTTTGCTCTATTGGATGCAGTGACCTCCAGCAGTGGCTCCCTTTTTTTTACCTGGGGAAAAACAAAATTCAATGAATGTATAGAATGTGTTTCCACTCAATATGCCCCCAACTTTGTGCTAATTTCACCTCAGACAGTTCCTAAAATTAATATGCTGCCAATATATTAAATTGTCTTCATTTAACTATCTTCCATGAACTCATCCAATCTACAATTGAATTTCATTATATTATTTTATATAATCACAAACCAGACTAAGCTGACCCCAAATGAGACCAATGAGCCAATTTGACAGCAACCGTGCAGAGTGTGTTTGCCTTGGAATGGAAATGCAGATGTTGGAAACTCATCAAATCCTTGACATTTTTCAGATTTTAAAGGTGCCACTTTTCATGGAAGTCAAGTGAGGATTTTTAATTAGTTCTAGGGTCTCTGCCTTCCAGACTGAAAATATCTGCAGTATTGTTTCCCCCTTAGGGATCCTAAGTTATATGATAGTAGAAAACAGACAAGAAGTGTCCATAGATAAACAAAATCTGACTCGACTCTCCCCAGATTTGGGTAGTAAGAGTCACCATAGCTTATTTGCCAGATAAGCTACTAACATCTTGCAGACTTTTTTTCTGCATACTAATAAACACACCCTGCCTAGTCCACAATATTTGATGGCTACAAATGAGGGCAGTACAAAACAAGGAGAAAAGTTACACTTTCAATAACATTTGAATATAGTTTGGAAACTTTTTCTTGAGACAGATATTTTTAAATACCTCCTTCTCAAAAATAAGGAGACAGCATGTAAGTCTTGTCTTCTACAGAGAGTAAAAAGTGTGTTCTGTAACTGTAGAATATACTCGTGGTTTACCATGATTCTGCAGTCTTTCCCTCTGCTTTCCAAGCCCACTCCATAAAGAAGATTGACAGATTATAAAAGCTTAGGATACTCAACCTCAAAAGTGGGTTCCAGTGTGAAAGGAAGGACTACTGACCAACCATAGAATCCACTAGTCCAGCTAGATATAAAGAGGCTATAGGTAAGAATGCATATTATGCTACCAAAGGCCTTTGCCTTCTCAGAATAATCCAGTTTGTCTTCAAGTGAATTCAGAAAAGGTATACGAAGTATGTGAATAGGTTTTCTAAAAAAACCCCAAACAAACCAATAGTAAAAACCTTCAACCTGATACAATGATTTGAAAATGATAGCGTTTTCCAGTCTGTGCAAATAACAAAGGGTTGCATTAAGACTAAAGACATGCAAACCCACTGTTCTTCAGTAAATTATCTGGACATAGCATACATTGCTCAATAAAGTAATACCCAAGATAAATATTATGCACTTGATGAGTGAATTAAGCAGTTAAAAAAAAATTCAATCACAGAGTTAGAGAGGAAGAAATCTATTCAATGCTCCTGTTTCTGATCTGTTAATGGTTAGGTCATGGTTGACTTTGCTTCTAAAATTCAGTTTTTCATTCACAAGATCAATATAAAACTTTAAAAGAGTTTTTTTTTTCTCACGCAGTTGTGTATCTCCATCTTGTCCTTTCACATCATGTAGAAGTCATGAATGCTGTTTGGTTTTTACATGTTACATTACCTTCAAAATGTTTTCTTTGTTATATATTTAAGTACCAACTTTATCAGAGTAGCTTTCCCACAGCTATGGGATCTCCATATATTTTTAATGTAAGTTATTCATCAGCGCTTTTATGCTTAGGCAAAATGCTCCAAGAAACTAATAAGAGCAAAAATACATTATCGCATATCTTGATCTGACATTTCTTAATAATGCTCTGTTGTGTAAAGAGAAAAAAGAAATAGGGAGAGATATCAAAGTGACAATAGCAAGATAATTCTCAAAGAGCAATGGTCACACAAAACTGTTCTCATTTGTTAATGTTTTTTCTTTAGCTTTCCTTCTATTGACTAATCAGTAGAACCAAGTTTTTAGAAATACATGATTGTGATAAATCAACTTGGCATCAAGTTTTAAGCTTCAGGGTGCACTAGGCAGAACACAATGAGTCACTGCTGTAAAGCAAAAGCAGAGAAAAAATTGTAAAATGGAATCTGAGCTCAGACAGGAAAGAGAGAATAAGGATAAGAGTTTTAAGTCATTATAATAATGTAATTTCTAAGCTAGATATGTAGCTTGGTCTTTATTGTACTATAGTCTAGAAATTTCTATACAAAGCCGAAGGTTTCCAGACGTATCTGAACGAAAAACAAAACTTCTGGAAATAGTGCAATTTATTGGCAGAGAGGCACTATTGCAACAAAACAAGTGAAAGGTCAAAATTAAAAGTGGTGCATTTCTAAGTATTCTCACAGGTTTTATACACTGGTCTGGGAATAAAGAAAAAGGCATCCACAAAGTGACAAAACTTAAACCTCCAGTATTAGAGTCTTATAGGTCTGACTGAAGCGAATGTCGACTGCCTCCTTTAAGTTATCAGGTCTTAAGGAGAAATTGAAGAGTAAATTTCTGCTAGTATCACACACACTGTCCTCTCTGATTCATTGCTTTCATTCATATCACTGCTTTCAAATTTATAAAGATGCAGACAAAGTATAAATATTCATGCCATATATGAAAACAAACCATGCAGCTTTCTTTCTTAGTTAGGAAAGTATCAAATGTGAAATAGTGCTACAGACAAGTTCTGAAAAGGATACACTTGACACATCAGTGAAAGCTAAAATAACAAATGGTGCATTTAAATCCTGGAAATGAACTTCATGACATGTACAGAATCAAAACAGGATAAAAACCACTTCAATAAATACCCTGAAAACTCTTACACTTGAGAAAGGTAAATAACATTACTAATCTTAAGAGCAGCTAAAGACTTCACAGGATCAGATCCTAGGAAGCTTCAAATTCGTATGTCATAAGGCAGTTGGAGATATATATAATTTTCTGTAACATAACAACAAACAATGTCAAGAACTCTGGCTATGTTTCTTAACAACTACCATTAAGCTGTGATAAATTAGATAGCTGATAAATATCTGACTTTAGAAAATGTCATTAAAAAGCCTGTAATACTAGGGGGAAAAGTATCATAAAAACCTAAAGATGCATCTTGAGCTTGTAAACAGAGGTATCACGCAGATCCCTGAAATGAAAGTAGAGCAGAAATATCATGATCAAAATGCAGAGTCTACATGCTAATCTGGATTTGATAGTATTTAAAACTGCTCAAAAATTTCAAATACAAACTCTTAATTCTAGCTTGGCCTAAGAATTGGAAGAGAGGAAGAGAGTCTCATTCAAATCGTAACTACAGTTATTGTCCACTCTAAATAAAACTAGACTGACTTGCCTAAACTTAACTTTTCTTGAAAATTCTCTTTGTCTGAACTCTAGAACTTCCCACTTTCAGGATTCTCTTTGGGTGTCTATCTCACACTAGTGACCAACACTTAAGTTCATGACTAGTGCAGCCCATTTCACTGACTAATTTTAAAAAATACTTTGTTTGGGATTTCTTTGGTTGGTTAGTTGGGGGGTTGGTTCAGGATTTTTCTGTTCTATTGTTGGGGGGCGATTGGGGGTCTTTTTGGGTTTTTTAGGCTGGGGCCCTCCACCTCCAGCCATCCCTCTGTCCCTAAGCCCAGAAAAAAAGAGAAACTTCTGGCACTTCCCCTCCTTTAAATATGCAATGGCACAGGCGCTTCCACCCCTCTCATTGCATGAGCAACTTATCCATCAACCAAGTTTTCAACCTACCACATGTCTAAAGATACATTACATGTTAGACTAGCTCCCAGTAAAGGAGTATTTGGAAGGAACCAGGATCTTGGAGGTGAAAACTCAGATGAAACTTTCTGGCTTCCTTATATTACTTCCTATCACTAAGACATCAGGTAAAGCCACTTGGAAACCTTTCCAAAATTAACACTCAAATGTTTATTTCATTCTGTAGTTTAAAAGATTGTTAAAACAAGTGCATACAACAAACAGCAGAATTATTTGTGCTGATGCTTTACTTTTGTTTCTTCATTACACAAAAATATTTCCCCCTTCTCTTTCACATCTTCTGAGACATTTACCTTTTCTGTTCCCCTCCATTCAGTTTCATTGCTCATTCTAGTAACATGATTTTCAGACTGCTTCCTTTTTGCAACTACTGTTCCAAGCCTTTAGCTGGTGGCTTAAGAACTCAACTATCTTGTAATAGGAATAATTCTGTCATAAGAAATACTTATAGAATTAAAAACAAAAGCACAACAGGCTATAAATTTATTAAAGGCAGGGTTTCTCATACCAGCATATCTTACTCTGCATTATAAAAACACATTTGAGATCTTGTGGGGTCTTTCCATTAGGCTTTTTAGATCTAAGTGTGTCCAAGGATGCCTCCTTTCACTCAGTGAGATATATACATATATACACATATATATAGATATATATGACCAGCATTTGGTATGAGACTCTCCTCTGAGAAACTGATTTCCTCATTATTTGTATCAAAATTTCCTGCATTTCTTTTCCTAGTTTAATATAAAGATAGACATATGCGTGCAGGTATATAAATATATATGTACATAACACATGCCTATTTAGGAAGTGAGCAGACTCTGACTTCCTTTGCTCTGTCACATAGACTCACTGTCTGTTTTTAAGCTATGACCACACACTGCTGTTAGCAAAGACAAATAAAAGTTAAATTGATTACATTACTGGGACTCAAGCATTTCTACCTGCATACTCTGTAACTCCTCAGTTATATTACTTCTCTTCTGCATGAATTATACACGAGGTGTTTATAAGCCTTTTATTTTACTTTCCCCAGATAAAATATATGTGAACCTTTTATTTCACAGTACAATAGTGAGTCAATTCCTTTTCCAAGGCCTGGAAAGTGATTTTGCTAAGGACCCCTAGGAAGGAGGAACAAATTCTGTGCCTTCTGGTGTTGGTTACCATCTTTATAAGCAATCCAAGGAATGCGATCTACCAGCACTCTAAGATGAGAATGACATGGAAGATGGACCAAGGGGGTGTCAGTGCCCTGAGCTGGAGGACCATGACTGTAAGACTGATCAACTCCCAGTTGACCCTGAACTTGTATGGGATCCACTGCTCCAACTGGATCCCTAGAAATCTATGGGGCATGATAGGATTAATCTAAGAATCCTCAAGACACTAGCTAATATCATCACTAAGTTTCTCTCAATGATTTTTGAGCTGTCTTGCGAATCCACAGATGTCCCAGCTGACTGGAAGCTGGCCAACATTGTCCTGGTTATTGGGAAGAACAAAAAGAAGGCCCCAGAAAATAAAGGCCTGTCAGTCTCATTTCAGTGCCTGGTAAAAGTGTGGAAAAGATTATTCTGGGAGGTATTGTAAAACACCTCGAGGACAACACAGTCACTGGGCTTCACCATAGCTTCATGAGAGGTAAGTCCTGCTTGTTGAACCTGATTTTCTTTTAGAACAGGATAACTTGCCCAGCTGATCTAGGAAAGCCGGTAGATGTAATCTTTTTAGACTTCAACAAAGCTTTTGATACTGTCTCTCGCAGTATCATTCTGGACAAAACATCCAGCACACAGCTGGATAAACACATCATGTGATGGGTGAGCAACTGGCTCTGACAGGTCAGGCACAAAGATTTAGAGGGAATGAGATGACACCAGACTGGCATTTGGTCACTGGTGGGGTTCCACAGGGCTCCATCCCTGGCCCAGTTCTCATCAACATCTTCATTAACACCTGTACTGGGGGCCTCAAATAAATACTAAGTAAGTTTGCTGACAACACTAAATTGGGAGAAGCTGTCAACTCTCTTGAAGGCAGAGAGGCCCTGCAGAGAGACCTGACAGATCAGAGAGATGGATACTCACCGAACATATGAAGTTTAGCAAGGGCAAGTGCCAGATTCTGCACCTGGGATGGGGCAACCCTGATTGTGTATAGACTGGGGAACGAGAGGCTGGAGAGCAGTGCCACGGGAAAGGCACATGGGGGTCCTGGATAACAGAAAGTAAATTATGAGTCAGCAGTGCCCTGGCAATCAGGAGGGCCAGCCCTGTCCTGGGGGGCCTCAGGCACAGCATCACCAGCTGGGCAAGGGAGGGGATTGTCCCCTCTGCTCTGCACTGGGGCAGCCTCACCTCGAGTGCTGGGGGCAGTTTTGGGTGCCACAATATAAAAGGGACAAAAAGCTATTAGACAGCGTCCAAAGGAGAGCCATGAGGATGGTGAAAGGTCTGGAGGGGAAGCCGTATGAGGAGCTGCTGAGGTCACTTGGTCTGTCCAGCCTGAAGAAAAGGAGAGGAGAGACTATGTTGTGGTCCTCAATATCCTCACAAGGGGAGGGAGAGGGGCAGATACTGATCTTTTCACTCTCATGACCAGCGACAGGACTCAAGGAAATGGCATGAAGTTTAGGCTGGATATCAGGAAAAGGTTCTTCACCCAGAGAATGGTTGGGCACTGCAACAGGCTCCCCAGGGAAGTCACAGCACCAAGCCTGTGACAGTGCTCTCAGACACATGGTAGAATTCTTGGGCAAGTCCTGGGCAGAGCCAGGCATTGGACTCAGTCATCCAGATGGGTCTCTCAATACAGCATATTCTATGATTGTAGGATTTTAAGACAGGAAACAAGACAGGTTGTCACAGAAGAATGGAACATCTGAGAAACTGGTAAGGACTAGAAACAGGTTTACTTGTGGTCCAGGCTGAAGTCCAGCATTTGGATGTCCCTGCAAGGAGTGCTCACCAAGTTCATATTTCTGAAATACATATCATAACATCATCTCAGTAAAGCAAAAACAACTGAAAATGCAAAGTATCCCAGAACTATTATTAGAATCCAATATACTTTTCAATTAAAATCAATTTATAATAGCCAGATCAGATGACATGTTCTTCAAATCTTTGAGTTATCCTCCTGTTCCTGGGGAGTTTAAAGACTCACCTAGTGACTCTTTTAGCCTTGTTATAATTTTATTTAGATTAATTAGCTGAATTTGTTTTGGTTTTAGTACCAGGTATTATTCAGAAAACAACAGAAAAACAAGGACAGGGACACCTACCACAGGGATTTCTCATTTGTGCCAAACGAGGAAAAGCCCACAGCATTCCTGCTAAATTTTCATTTTAACACATATTCCCCTCTCACAAATGCAGATACCTACAGGCCCCTACTCTTGGATAAACTGCCAGCTGCCCAATTTAAATCTGCCTTTAGAGTCAGCAGAAGGACAATACTTATACATGCTCTCAGTAGCAGCCTGCTGCCCATCCAGATCACAAAGGATGTGCTTTAGGGAAGGTCAAACAGACTTAAGGTATTCAGATCCATTACATTTCACATCAGCAATAGCTCAGTCACAGGGGTCATTCCTTCCCTTACACTGGAGCAGTCTCGGTGGTATATACTGAAAAAGAGATTGAATTCCAACACCAAGTTAAAGTTATAAGCCCTAAAAGTCAGTATTTATGGTCCTATCACTGTAGCCTGCTTTATCACTTTGGAGAAGTCAGGACAAGTTTATCTGTTCAGTCAATGAACCATTTGAAGCAGCTATTTCTCCTTCCACACATGGCAGCATAACTTTGTGCTGCAGAAAGACACGGATTTTTCCAAATTACGGAAGACAGTTTAATAACACAAATTAAAGTAGATCAATGCCTCATGAGATCACTTGTTAATGAAAGTCACATGAGCTCACCTTCAGTCCAGTGGAAAAACAGAACACTACATTATGTAAAAAGAACACACAAACAAACAAAAATAAACACACAAAAACCCCCCAAAACACCCACCAACAAAGAGGATATGTTCATATTGGAATGGTTAAGTTTAGACTCAAAGAAAAACTAACACACTCTGTCACTTTTAATATCAACACTTTTTTTTCCATTATATGTAATATATTTTGTCAAATGCTTCTGTTGTTAATCATATGAATACTATTTCCTAACACACCTCCCCTCCACCTTTTTTTAATAGTAGAGGCTACAGTGTTTCATTTTTGATTTGCACCTGTGTGTGTCAAGGGAAACCAAACAACACACGGAAGCACAGCATGATCCGTGGTGGTGGTACATGCTCTGTTATTTATCCTAATATAATTACTACAGCACAGAATAGAATCAACAAGGTTGAAGGTAATTGAGCCGATATGTCATTGTGTACTAATTTTTAAAGGGTATTTGTAGTAGTGAATAGTTCATTCAAGAGGTTCATATTTGAATCTTCTACAAGACACATATAATTGAAGATTTCAGTGGGGCTGTTTTTGAAGTTGTTTCACTTGGGATAGATGGGGGGGGTGTCTCCCACCAATTTTTAAAGACAGGCTGACTCATGAGATACTCATGAGATACTTCTGGACACAGAAGCACAAACTGCTATTTGTTCCAAAACCAGCTCTCTCAAGAATCAGACTAATGGCTTAACTTTTGACTCTCAGTAAAACAGAAGCAAAACTGAACATCACCTGGTTATGAAGAATCAGTAACCAGCACATATTGCTAAACACTATGAATATAAAAAATGAAACACTATGAACATAAAAGATGTAGTTACTTAATTACCTGTCATGATTTAACCCCAGCCAGCAGTCAAGTATCACATAGCCACTCACTCCCCCACTCCCAGTGACATCATGGAGAGAATCAGAAGGATAAAAGCTGGAAAACTCTTGGGTTGAGAAAAAGACAATTTACATAGGGAAAGCAAAAGTCACACACACAAGCAAAGCAAATCAAGGAATTAATTATTTCACTGCTTCTCATGGGCAGGCAGGTGTTCAGCCACCTCCAGTAGAGCAGAGCCCCATGATGTGTAACCGTTACTTGGGAAAACAAACACCATCATTCCAAACATCTGTTACTTCCTCTTTCTTCCCCCCACTGTATATACACTGAGCATGATGCCATATGGTCTGGAATATCTCTTTGGTCAGTTGGGGTCACCTGTCCTGGCTGTGTCTCCTCCCAATCTCCCATGCACCCCCAACTTCCTCACCACTGTGGCAGCACGGAAAGCAGAAAAGGCCTTGGCTCTGTGTGAGCCCTGCTCAGCAATAACAAAAACATCTCGACATTATCAACCCTGTGTTCAGCACAAATCTGAAACACAGCCCCATACCAGTCACTGTGAAGGAAATAAACTCTGTCCCAGCTGAAACCAGCACATTAACATGTATTATGATACTAAGAAATATTCCTAGTTAAATTGCACCTAAAATATTGTGGGTTTTGTGATTTTAAGAACAACTCAATAAGGAATGAATTGTCAAAGACTTACAGGAAACTAGATAACACTAGAGTCACTTTGTTTTCTTCCCTCTTCTCCTTCTTTCTAGAATATTCAGTCCTAAATTCCACTTTTCCAATCTGATTTCTACACACTTGAGAGAAGCTACTGCCAAAATGATTGGCTCGTGTCTAATATTGATCAGCAGGGAAAGGAAAATGCTAAGTCTGGCAGTTGTGTGGCATATGCCATTACTGATTTTCCATCAGATACAAAGCATTAGTTAAATACCTCTTTTAAAAATCATTAAAACAGACTACCATTCAAAATATTTTAATACCATTTGTGGAACAGTAATGTGCAAGTGGAGGAAGCAACTGAAATCAATATTATGCTGTAATCACTTGTGCAACACTAAGAATGGTGGTCAAACTTGAAATGAGAAATTTATGCTCTTGCTTCACAGAAGTCTGTCACATAAAAGCCATTCCACTGCTATATTCATAATCTTGGTCAAAAAACCTACAGAAAAGGCAGTTCCTCCCTTGATTTCTGTCATGATTAATTTTAATAAATTATCATAGTCTGTGTAAACCCCATTTGTTCTATCCATGTCAGTTCCTCAAAGCTTCCCAATAACACTAATGTGGGTTCGTAAACTTAAACAAAAAATAAAGTCAGTAATTTGTTTTACAACATCAGTGCTACAATCACTGTCTTCAAATTCTGTTCCAAAGAGACACATGCTGCTTGACAGCTCCACTATTTTGTTATCATAACTTTGGTCTCTTCTTTCTGTAAGAAAATCCAATAAACAAATTATTTAGAAATGAGAATTAGTTTAAGGAGAATACATGTCCCAGGACCAAGCAGCAATTTGAAACAGGCTAAATGTGTTTGTTCTTTGGCTTTAACAAGAGTAACTGCGCTTGCAATTTCCCAGTAATTTGATATTTAAACATGTTCAGAAAGAGCCAGTCAAACAGTGGTTTATCCTCAAGGAGAACTGCTGCTCTGCCATGGAAATAAAGCAAATCAAACCTTCCTATGGCAGGTGCACTTTAGAGGGCACAAAGCAAGGGCAACTGGCACCCTCACATGCAAACAGAGGTGTGGAAGGTTGACATTGCAGAAAAATCCTGAGATTTTATTTAACCAAAACCTAAAGCCATCAGATTCTGTTTGCAAACTGAAAGCATCTTGTTAAAAAACACAACACGTCCAAGGCTCTATGAAAACATTTTCTTGTATTTGCAGCAAGGACAAGTCAAGTTATCTCAGATTCCCCTCTGCTGAATGAACCAAGTCATTAAACTGGCATTTGCATTGAAAGGCTTTTCACAGGGTTTTCTGTCAGGCCTTTCAAACAGGGATGAAATGAATGAGGGCCAGCTTACAAATGATGCATTGTTGAATGTATGTGGGAGCAAACAGCCACCATTGTGAGTGCAGGTGGGAAAGAAAAATGAATAGACAAGGAAGTTCACGGAGACCAAGACTCTCATTATTGATGGGCTATGTGCATGTCTTTAATAAAGCTTACCTAATAAAAGATAGATTTTCCCCTTATCCTCCTCTTTAAAAATTAATTACCCTGAAAAATATACAATGGTGAAACATCTCAGGTTATACATGCTTTTCTTTCATCTTTACACTACTAATTTAGATCTAGAAATACCTTCCTAAAAGTATCTCACAGGATTTAAGTATTTCAAAACTCAAGTCAATTTTTACCCTCATGGCCTTTTATTATGATGAAGAAACTGAGGCAAGTTACCAACATGATGCAAGAATGACAACTTAAAATGTAGGGCTTTTAAACTCCTACCCTTTAGCTATGGAATTAAACATCAGCTTTCATTTTATCCTTACTCAAGTAGGATGCAATCACATGCCCTAATGCCAAACAAGAACAAAACCAGCAGCACAGATGCTTCAATGACACTGCATAGAAAATATTATCTTCCTGTCACAACCTTTTTCTCTGTAAATAGTCTCAAATAGTCTTCTGCCATATTTTTAACAGCTGCTCTGTTAGTTTTCTCTCCTGTTGCCTGGTGGCGGCTTTCATCCACATTTTCCTTGCTGAAAAGACACTTCAAGTCTTATTTGAAAAGATTTCTTTGCCATTCTGTTGTTTTCCTCCAGCATTTATTTTACATTCTTAGGCAGTAGTTTTGCACTGTCGTTTCTGGATCATCTACCATTACAGTCTCTCAACATTTTGCAAGTTGTTTCTATTTACAGTAGAAATGCTGAATTCTACTAATTTTCAACTCACAAACTGTATCTTGGTTTCTTAAGAATATCATTATCTTCATTAGATCCTTGTAAACTGCTTGTCTTACTCCATGTCACCAGAGATCTTAACCATTGTATGGTTTTCCTCCAGGTTAATACCATTAAGCAGTGTGGGACCAGGAACAGATCCCCAATGGACTTTAGTAGAAATACATCTGTAATACCAAGACACCTGAGCAACTGCCATCAGAGAACCAAAAGTACCATCTTTACTACATCAACATGTGGAGACAATACATCCTGCAAGGGGAAATAAACATTTTACAGAACTTTACTTGCAGTATAAGAACCAACTGATCTTTGAATCTAAAGGTCTAACCCAAAACTGAAGTCAAGAAGGGAGCACGGCGTGTGAATCCCAACCTCACTCCCCTAGGGTCCTTCAAACGCCAGGATTCAGGCATAGCTCTACGTACCTTGCAAAACTCTTAACTTTGTGTTAATCATAAATCTCATTTTCTACAGATCATCATGCATTCCAGAGAGACTATGCAATTCTCATCTGGGACTAGTGAGTGAGTATGAGATTTTGAACTACAGAGGTTCTAACTTAAAGTAATACCAGATACACTTGGAATTTAATTAAAAGTAAAAAGCTAGCCTGATTATGCTTTTTAAAAATTATTTTACTGATTAGAAATAATTATCTTTCTTTTTACACTTAAAATGCAAGTGTTAGGTTGAACATTCATCCATTCATTGTTGTTTTTAATTACTGATACAGCACTATCAACCTTCTTTTGGAATTTCCCTGATGCTCCAAGATTTAGGCTATATCAGTGTTACAGATGACTTGTCCAGATAAATATCTGCCAGAAGTTCAATCCAAATATCTTGATGGAAATCAAAGATTAAAAATATTTTGCTTCAATAAATACTACTAGCAAAATAGAAAAGAATTATGAGTTAGCTATATAAATTAGTAATTTTCCAAAGCAAAAATAAGGCATATTAACCTTCTTGAATCATTGGTGGTACCACTGGTTCTGTGTTGTTAGATTTATATCTTCTTATGTGTTTTTTTTTCCCCAAGACATACATGCTTGTTTATAAAAATATGAAATGTGTTTTATTAATATAATAATCTTTTAAGCACAATTTCTACACATCACCCTTTTGGCTATTACCCTGAGGTACCTTGCTGTGTCATTTTATGTTTCCATTTGTAGTTACTAAAAAAAATAAAAGTATTTTAAGATAAATTTATTATTTTTAAATTTTTATTTTCTCTACAAACTTTGTTTTGACCAATGAAGAACGCTTTTTAAGACTATAAGCATAAAACATTCTGAAAACACTTCCCAAGCATCATTTAATCTTCTCTCCAAATCCTCTCCTAGTTCAGGAATCTCATCTGTTTTCAACTGCACCTGTCTGCATTGAGAATTTGGCATGTTTTCTATTGGTTTGGAGCTTTCATTTTGCACATAAGTCAAAATCCTATTATAACACCTACTTTTTGCTTCTGTCGTGTTTTATTCTGTCTGATTTAAGCTCACTGTAAAATTCTATACATTTTATGTAAGGGTTTTGAAAATGGAGTTTGTAGTCTATACAAGTGCTGAAGTTGTTTGAGCTGGGAGGGCAGGGAACACCACACACCACTAGCAACGCTACATCTCTAACACACAACATGAAAGTTGAAACCATCTATGCTAAAGCATTTTCCCCCCATCAGTTTATAGATGCCAAATAACTGAATAGTCCATTTTCTTGTGTGATTTGGAAACCAACAGGAAATAGTAACTATGTTTACATTTTGTATTATGAACATGCAAATATTCTAGATCATTAGCTCCTACTTAACAGGAATTTGGAAAGCAGCATAATTTTACGTAACTGCAACTTCATTTCTTTTTCAGCTACTTAGTCTTTCTTAATGAGGTCATAAATATTTATTTTAACATTTCAAATCCAGGGACCGAAATAGCCATATTTTAGTTGCCACTTAGTCAAGCTTAAATTTAGAAATGAGCAATTCCAATTAATCTTAAAAATAGGACGAAGAATAATTGGGCTCCTAACACTGAGTTTAGCAGTTGCATGATTTCTTTTCATATTCTGGCAGGCTGATGATTGCCTTTCTTCCTTTTGACTCTGTGCTCTACACCAATCCATACATCCTCAGCACTTCAGTCATGATTTTAAAGAGGTTCTGATGTATCTAGAAGACTCATTCTTTGAACACAATTTCCCTCTATGGCTGGCAAAAATCACAAGTTGTACAGCACCATTCTTCCACAAAAGAGGGACCAAAATACATTAGCACCCTGTGTGCACCTGCTTTGTCAGTGATTCACATCAAGTGTCATCCTCTATTCATTGAGTAGAAAAGAGATCCAGAATATTTGGGACAATTTTCATGTTTCCTCTGGGCTCTCTTGAGTGGTCCATTTGTCTATAAATGTTGGGGGCGGGGGGCTGTTGAGGTTTTTGAGGGCTATTTAGCTTTTTACCACTGTTCATTAAATCTCACCTACAAGTCACAGGCAGTCTCTGTTCTGTGAGAAAGCTGTGCATTACATCCATCAGAACAATTTTTCCTATCACCACTCTCTTGGAAAAGATTTATTTTATTTACTTAAATTTACTTAAATATAAAAATTCAAGTATTATGAGTCTTCTGGGCATATATCCTGGCATGGTAGGTCTGAAATTGGAAGCTTGTATACAATACCACTATACAGTACATCAATTATTAGCCTAGCCCCTATTCCTGAAAAAGAAAAAAAATTAAAAATCAAAATCTATCACCACCACCCATGTTCCCCACAAAACAGCAAGAAATATTGCACGAATTGCAAACAGAAGTCATGCCTTTAATTTATGCTACAACTGTACTGAGCACAAGCCTGTATCCAAACAAGCCTCTCAGACCTTCCAAACATCCTTCAACCCGCTTCCCTGCAAATCATGTTGGCTGGCTACATTCACCCAGAAGCTGCACTCAAAAACAACCCCTTCAGTATATCTAATTTCAGCCAATGCTGTTGGCACCAAGATGTAAACAATACTGTTTTGTCTGTACGTTTCAAGGTTGGTAAGTCTTCAGCAAGGTCCAGCTTCAAAAACTGAATATTTAACACTTTGTAAACCAGATGCAGTATTTTAATATCCAAATCAGTATCTGATAAAAATTTGCTAAAAAAAAACAAGTTGTTCATTTTCATAAAAACACATAAGAACTTCTAAGCTCTTCAGTTCCAAGCTCATAAATAGCCCTGTTTTGCTTGCCATTGAAATATCATGCATTTCAGAAAAACATGACTCACAGGTTGTATTATGACCTTTCAGATCATGTACACACACAGATCCCTTTTATCTACAACCTCTGTGGTCAGGAATTCACTATGAATTATGTGTTTGATGCTACAGCTTGAATGAAAAGTGTTATTTCATTACTATGCACAGATTGTAAAAAAATTATCTTAAAATCTTAAATATGCATATCATAAGATCTTTAATGTATGCTTCCCACCTCAAAACCCCAGGGAGAAGCTCAGAAAAAGAGAGATTGAATTACTAAATGAAATGTTGAGCACTCTTGTCAGATTAACAAGCACCTAAACTAAACTGTGAAGATCTAACAGCACAAGAGTGCAGAGCTCCTCTTCAACACAAGTTAACAAGAAGTATATGGAAGTGACACTCAGGAACCCATAAACTTGACAGTAGGTGACAAAAAATAGAAAGGACTTTGATAACAAGTCTGCCATCTGTTTTTATAGCTTCCTATGTCATTTACATAAGAAGTAGATAAGAGATTTAAATGAGAACTTCATTAGACTGCATGTTAGTGATATACCAGGCACACATCATATTGGTGGTATCAGTCACTCACTGAGATGAAGTACCTGGCATTAGGTGAGGGTAGTAAGGCAGCAGCTGAACAACAACAGCTCTTTGTCAGCCCTAGGACCAAAAGCTATTACCTCCTCCAGGTGTAACCATCTCTTACAAAGCCTGCATCTCAAAATTGAAACAGAAATGAGACGCAAGTTTCTTTAAAAATGGATTCATGATTACTTTAGATCAACAAATAATATATTTAGTAGGTTAGTACTTAGGTGCAAGGCAAACATTGACAATGCAGAGACATACAAGTTCAGCTGCAAAGTAATCCACTACTGGATTAGCACATAATTTTATTATTTTGTGCAGCTACGTAAACTAAAAAAACAAACATCACCACCCCACACACACAAACATACACAAAAGACCAACAGTAGAAACAGGCAGAAGCAAAGGGAAAAGCAGGCCTGCCCTTCAGCTGCATGTCAGTCTCAAATCAAGTGTGCAAGCACTGTAGTTCATTGCTTTAAGCTGACATAAAACCTGTCAAGTAGCAATCAACCCATTGCTTCTACCCTACCAATTTCTGTGCATCTTTCAGACGCTGGAACAAATCCATCTGAGAGCTAACCAAGCAAAACAAAATGTTTTATGTGCCACGTCTGTTCCCTAATCTTGTTCAACAAGTGGACACACAACTCCCCTTCCTTGAGGGCTGAGGGGCTCACAAGGATTCATTATTTTCTACTCACTTATTCTCCTTCCATTTCTTTTACCATGTGTACCCAAAAAGAATCTCAGACAGCACTAAAGAACTCCAGCACCAAGCCATCCTGGTGATTCTTATGGGAAGCCACTATATTGAGTTTCCTATAAATACAGCATAATAGTTTGGAAAAAAACCCAAAAACCAAAGACAAAAAAACCCAAACAAACCAAAACCATAAAACCCCACCATAATATCAACAAAAAACCCCACTTCTTTTATGACCTTCCTTCCTGAACATTTTGAATATATTTGTCTTTTGAATGTCATGTTTTTAGTGTTATAAACCCTATGGTTCATTATAGTTTCCATGACCCCTGCCCCATAATTAACCTCAGTTACTTTTCCACTATACATGATTGATCATTGGTTTTGGTAAAGAAGCCTGTTGCTATTCAGGAAAATATAAGGCTACCGCAGTAACTGAAAAACAGTAATGTTTCTGTATAACATTTCCCCATCACATTTATGTCTTTTCTTTCAAATGTTTCAGAATTTGTCCTTGTCAGTACACAAAGTGAGATGAGGATCCTATAAGGATCATTCCAGCTGATGTAACAAGGCACTTCAGAGGATGAAAATAGAGCCAGACACCAGTAATGCACATGGAAGCACAAAGTAAGCTGAGTTCTCCAATATATTTTTTATCGTCATTATTATCTACTTAGACTTTAGAAAGAATTATCCAGCACTTTGTTTTGTATTTTTTCTATTCTGAACCAAAAAAACCCATTCATAAGACTATACAACATATTTCTTGATACCAGACTGACAAACTTCAACACAGTTTAACAGCAAAACTAATTTAAAGAAAACCCCGCACCTTTTAAAATTTAAGGTATTTGCTCTGAACTTTGCTTTGAATTCTTCTTATTCACTGATTCAATGCAGCTGATTCTCTAAGTTCTTCAACTTAAATTCACTACCACAAGTACACCACTTGATATCACTGGGACCAATCAATTGCAAATTCAGTCACAGCAATTTTGTGGAGAGTGAAGTTATCTGCAACATTACACTGTTATGCTACAAGTGATAAGTTTCTTGCTGATGGAAATGGCCACTTCACTAGCACTCACATAGAACAGTAGTGCTGAGACTCATTTGCATGTACTGAAAGATGGCAAAGCAGTCATTGGTTTTTGACCTGCTTAGGTTTGTAAGTTTTTCTGTACTTAAACATACAGCTTAAGCTGGGCAATTTGTCACACATTCTGAAATACCAAAACATCAGCATTATGCTCCAACTATTCCTTTTCTGCTTAAATCACTATATTTAAAAGAGCAGTTCCCTGTTCTAAGGAAGATTTAGATTAGAATAATTTCACAGTTTTCTATGATTCTCTGCAGCATTTACTCTTGAATAAGCAGAGGAGGCAATGTACAGAAGGACCTTGAAATGACTACATTACACCACTTTCACTGAGTAGAAGAAAAAGTAAATCCATCACATGGGGTCATCTGCCTCATTAGCACTACAGTTTCTCTGGGTTTATTCCATCTGGAGTACAGCAATTCCTGCTCCTTTCCTATTCTGCAGCATATTACCAATGTCTGTATTATGTTGTTAGACATATGCAGGTGGCTGTCATTGGCATCAGCAGACAGAAGCTTTCATCCAAGGGAAACACTGATTTTGATGAACAGCAAATAAACTACATTCTTTGTTCTTAATTTAGCAGACAGGTGTGGCTTTCATCAGCATTCAGTAAGACCTACCTACCTATAAGCAGCATAAATTTCATAAAAAGAAGACATACAAGCTTGTGCTTCACTTATGTACCGGAACAAGCAGAAAAGCAAAGCAATCACTAGAACTGCTGCTTCCAGCCTCAGTAAGATTCTCAACTGATGCAAACTGAAGTAAGTCCAGCTAAGTCAAAGAAATTATTTTCTCAGTGCAGCAATAGAAGTTTACTGCAGCTGTTAATATGGCCATTTATATTGTCCTCTAAAGTTGGTTACAAGTACTTTCAAAAAAATATCTAAAGTACAATTAAAGGAGTGTGTTTGTTATTCTTTATATGTTACATTGGAAAAAATTCAGCAGCACGGCTGAGAAAGAAAAATGAGTCAAAATGAAGAAGTAGTGTATCAGGACTTGCAGACTTGTAAGTACACAGCTGTGGGGTAGACAGGTGAGTTACAGGGTAAATGACCTGGCAGAGCCTGAAGTTACTGTTGCATTTTAGAAATCAATCGTAGATCTGAAAGCACTTTAACTTTTTGAATCCCCCCAAAGTATCTATCAAAAAAAGCTTCCTGTATCTTTCCAATTACTGTGTCACAGAAGTAAGCCTGAACATAGAACACAGCCTGACACACAGAAATATTCCATAAAAGCTCTCAATACTAGACCAGCATATGACTTGCCCATCTATTGAGTCTGGATAGAACAGGCACTGGACTACAGAAGAGCAATGCCCTCTGGGCAGGAGAGATTAAGCAGGTTGTCAAGGTGGGAGGAACATTATAGCAAAGACTTTGTAAAATAATATTAATCTAGGTTAGGAACATTTACCATCATTAAGTGCTTGAGAGGAACTCAATTTGCCAATATGAATTTTGCCATGTAAAGTCTAATCTGCAAAAAACACACAAATTCCATCTCTTCTTCACTTTCAAGCTTGGAGGCTTGCATTTCTTAACAGCAGAAGACCAGACTTCAGTGTCACTTCTGTATTACAACAGCAAGTGCACAAGGATTTCTAAATATGAGGTTTAAATACAGCTTAAAAAACAAAAACAGAAACAAGAACTTTCCCTTTTTATGTGCTGTTCAAGTTATTTACTTAATCTTGCTTAAACTCTCATAGAGATAACACTCAGGACTTGCAAAGCGTAAACCAAAAATCTGACTAGTCTGCTTATGTTTTGCATATCAATAGTCAGTAGTCTGTACTCAAATTTCATACATATCTACACACACACCAGCAGTATGGCATCACAATGTGCTCAGATTATAGCAAGGGTATGAAATCCATTGCATATGGCAACCTTGTGCAGGGCCCTCTTGACTGCAGAGGCCAAGTGCAGGAAGAGATAAAGTGGACTATTTAATCAGGTCAAAAAAACCAGACCTCATTCAATTACACAGATACACACACACAACCACCTTTTCCTCTCCCTACACCTTCCTTATTCTTTTTCATGAAATCACATTCTGGGAGGATACAGTATGTTCACTCCATGATATATGCACCAATCGTATCTTACTTTTTAGAAGTTGGGATAATCTTTATGGATTTACCAGTAAGTCAGCAGTTGCATTACAAAAGATGCCTGTATTCAGCATGCCTCCAAACAAAACAGAACCCCACCAAGCCACACCCTACACTCCTGTCCAACTCTTGCTGACACAAGATACACTCAGAAGTCATGGGCAGATGCACTCCATTGCTATATCATGGATTAGAGAAGATAGTCTATTGCTAATTCCTTCACTAAACCATAATGACAACAACAACAGGACCCATCTAGATTGCTACAAATTCAGGGAATTCAGGGAATTTATTGTCTTCACAACTGGAACATCAGCATTTTGTTATTGTTTTTTTAGTTTTTTACTTCTCCTACAGGTAAATTTTGAGGTCAAAAAATGGTGGTCTGAACATATATTCAGCTAAGAATGGGCCATAATAAAGGCAAAGACCATCTAACCTCTTCAGAGTTATTTTAACATATCAAAAAAATGCAATCTGATATTCTAACGTTGACTAGACTTGGCATTTTATTGCCACAGTGTAGTCCCAGCATGAAGTTTGTCCATGTAAATTTCCCCTTCCTCATACTTCCACTATCCTTACTCTTGGTACTCCTTAACAGTAGATCAAGCAAGTCGTGCCCATCCCAACTCTAGCATACAAATATTTTAAATGCAAAATGCAGCATATACCTGATACCTGCTTTGTTATCTGCACTCCATTCTTAATAGTGGATGCAATAAAATGTTGATATGAATGCAGATGAAAAGCGATGCACACAATTTCCCCTCCCCAGACCCACAAATTACTCCTCATTTTCCCAAGGAAAATGAGGAAGGAGGGAAGAACGCTGTTGGGGTTTTAGAAGTTACCTTTTCCCCTTTTGGTTTTCTTTTTTTTTTTTCTTAAAAAAATTTCCCCATATTTTGTTTCTAAGGAAAAAATTGCTGGGTACTTACGAGAGATAAAAAGTCTGGCCACAAGGGGCCAGCTAGCTGCACTTTTTGCTGCAAAGGAGCTGGATACACCCCTGCTCTTCTTGTTCTCCTGGCATCCAGATGGGAGAGACACTGCCCTGGTGGTGGAGGGAATCCATTGCTGTTGCAGGCTCCTCCCTTCGGCTGCCTTCTTCTCCTGGAACTGTGGGATTCCAAGCCCGCCTTTCCCTGCCCACCGGGGGCGGGGTGGAGTCTGCCCCTCCCCTGCCTGCCAAGACATCCCGGGGTCCTGCTGCAGCTCCAGAACTTGATACATCTCATATACAACCTGGGATTGCTGTTCTGGCCTGCTGTTCCCGAGGGTCCTGCCGGGGCCCAGGCCCGGCTGCCCCAGGGGTTTGTGCAGCACTTCTCGGCCGCCATCACCGCGTGAGGGCCGAGCTGGCTCCGAGCGCCCCCTGCCGGCCGTGAGCGGCACTGCAGCGCAGGGAAAGGCCTGAGAGCCGAGCCGGGGGCGCTGGGCTCTGCTGCAGTTACTGCTGTTTGTTTGCCTTGTTATACATATATACACACATATATATTAGTTATTGCTATTCCCCATATCTTTGCCCGAAAGTCCCTTAATTTCAAAATTATGATAATTCGGAGGGAAGAGGGTTGCATCTTCCATTCCAAAGGGGTCTCCTGCCTTCCTTAGCAGACACCTGTCTTTCAAACCAAGACAGCTACATTACAGTTTATAGAATTAAAACACAGTTTACATGCTGCTCTTGGTACTACCATCACAAGAGCAAGCAGACTTTTCGCTGATTCATAGAAAGAGGGAGGAAGATGATAAATTTACAGCAAGTTTAGGATTGCAGGAACAGGAAACCTACACTTTCTTGTCAAGGCAGAAGATTTTATTTCTGGACTAGAGGTTTTCTGCCTCCTTTGAATTATCTTTTTTGGTTTTCCACACCGTTGTTGCCCATGCCACTAAAAAATGCAGAAGAAATCCGTTCTGCAAAGCCTCCGCATCAAAATTTCTTCACAAGGAAGTCCCTTGCTCTTCTCTCCCTCTCCTAAATGTTCATGTCATTGATTCAGCCTCTTCTATTTTAAAGACTCTAGTAGATACCAACACAGTAGTAGATTTATACTTTGCATTAACCATCTAGAAGAAAAAAAAAAAGAAAAAAACAAAGATTTTAAAATTACCTCTTCCAGTTGCTTAACACTACCTCCTCTAGAACCACCACAGTAAAGAACCAGCCTCCCAGCTATGCTGGCAAAAGGAAAAAAAAATAAATAAAAAGGGAAACAAAAGAGAAAGAAAAAAAAATCTTTGATAAAATTGAAAACTCAATAAAATTAACTGCTGTATAGTATGAAGTAGAGCTAAAACACCAACATCTACCTTTAGAGGTTAGTCTAAACATACTGTACAGAATAGTAAATACTAATGTACTTTCCTGTTTTGACTGCCATATAGAGGAGCCATCCTTCTAATCAAACTTGCATTGCTTGTCTTTTTTATACTTAATGAAAAATAGGGAAACCAGACCTTGAATCCTATTTATCCAGCTGCTGAGATAATTGGCAAAGACAGTCAAGTGATGAACAGGAAGCAATGTCAACAGTTACATTTTGTCTTGTGCTATTTATGCAAGGAATAGATATTAGCAAAATTAGTATTTTTCTGTCCTCACTGGAAGAACAAAAGTGATGTGATGAGAAGTCAATGAGCAACTCATTAGGGTTCATAATATGCTTTAAACAGGACTGCATCAAGGATTATGATCCATTCTTCACATTAATTCAAAGTCTGAGAAGGTTTGAATATAAAAGGAAAAAAACTAAAAAATGGATGTTCTTAGCCAGCACAGTCTCCACTAATGAATTTGTTGACAAAAGCTTGTATTGGTTTCAACGCTGTTAGTTCTATAGTCAAGTGAGCCAGCTGGACTCTGTTCTGACTCATGCAGCGTGATATCTAATTAAGTTTCATTTATGGAATCAAACTCTTCCAGTGGTTATAACCTTGCTGGAGACAGAGGGTCATTAATTTGCAAAAAACCTTTTTATGTATATGTGTGATAAAGAAAAATACCTACTTTTACTGTCACTTTTCAAAGCAAATATGCAATAGTTGATCATTCAACACAGTCATTCTGTGATCTGAATTATTCCTTAATAATTATATAGCTACTATATAGCTCCTTCACAGATATTTATTTTGGCGTCATAGTTTGCCCTTGCTTTATATATTCAGCAGCTCTTATTCAGATAATTGAAGAGTTAGTGGAAGCCATTAATAAAAGAGGAGCAGGTACATTCATTTTCTGAAATACTGAGAAAAGGTCTTAGTTCTCAATTCAACAGAAATAAAAAGGCAAAAATTTATATATATTAGCACTATAATCTGTACAAATTAGCTTTCACTTACATTTCTGGAATCAGTATTGGAAAAGTTTTAAATTCTAACTGGAAACTTTTGTTGTCCATTTGTGACCACAAGGAAGCTAATATATTTCTAATGAAAAATAATATTTTTTTTTTAAATAAGTGAGTGATAATCACAATAGTAACACAAAAATTGATAACTTTTTAATTCTCATTCCTGAATTTCTTAGCCAGAAAACAGTAGAAAAATAATTGATGGTGAGATTTGCACATAATTTTCTGTAAAAATAAATTAGTTTTGGTATCTCTCAAAAAGAAGAAAAGAGGCAGGTGATAAGAAATGGTAAAAAGTCAATGAAATCTCATATTTTAAGATAAATTTTATCAAGTTATCCACAATCTCTTGTGTGATGCCAATTTAAAACAGCATTGGGAAAATTAAATTATGAAAACTGCAGAGTTTTGAGAATTTTCAATTAAGGAAGATGGAAGACTGAAAAAAAAAGAAAAAGAGAGAAAAGGAGAGAAAAAAAATAAAAGAAAACCAGAAAAAATAAGTTCACCATGGCTTTAACTTAAAGCCTGTTCTAAAGAGTTTTGTCCTCAATATCATTAACTAAGTCAACTACCTAAGATTTTAATTTTTAATAAATTTCAACAGTATTTTAAAACATGGTAAGAGTAATTGCTAAATTTTGATCTTTCCAATGCCCTTGCTGATGAAATTTTTCACAAGTAAAATATTTTGTCTCTTTTAATTTCACCATCTTCAAAATTAAGGTGCCTACCCTAATGCACAACTTTTATTAAGATAAATTAATATACAAAGAACTTCAGAGACCCAAGGTTCACATTCCTCTTGAAACATCTTGCTAGGTTATTTTACTATCCTTTCCTAAGTATGTGTCAAATGAAAAAAAACTACAGGTGTTGGAAGGAATTTTGATAAGGATAGGTTTCTTTATTATTTCCTTCCTTCCAGAGTATTAGCTGAAGATCAAATATAATTTGTGGCAATAAGAGGACTTAATCTCAAAACCATATACTTTACATTTTATCAGCACAATCCTTTTATATTCTAGGCTATACATAGACATTAAAGTCATCTACAAATTAATCACAGATTAATGACAACACATACATCTGACTGAGCCAAAAGACCAGCCAATATAGTCACACATTCTTTATCACCTTTCCACAGTCAGTTCCATATCTTGCAAAGATATGGAGAAGTTTAATATAAAAGCTACATCTTATGACTGACAAGTAAAAATACTACACCCAAATGTATTAATAATTTCCTTTAGGTAAGGTTTAGATGAGTCATGACATATGTCTTCATGCGAGAAGTATGAACTCAATCAGGAATGCAAGAAGTATTAACTGAATCACGAATCTGGAGTACACCTGGGTTTCATGTATTCTTATTTTAATTAATATTATTATCGCCATTACACATAATTTCCTCTGAAGGTAACATGCTGCTCTTTGGTCTTAATAAATTCCTACTATTTGATGCAGACGAGTTAGACGAAGTACCCACTTTAATGATTCAAATAAGCAGCTGCATCTTATGGCTTAGTGATAAGAAATATCCAGAGGCACTAAAAATGTTCTTACAAGTGCAACAGAGCTGCTGGTAGGGTGCCAATTTACCTTACTTCTCTCATGTCTCTGAACAATTTCATGATTTTTTGTTTCATGATTTTTCTCTTTTATTGCAGGGTCTTCATTCCCTACAAGGTAAGACACTAGAAAAATACCTTTTTTAATATGTATTTAAACTACGAGTATTATCAGCAGCTTACTTTTTTTAAATACAGTGTTGAACAAACCTTGTCTTAAACCATATACTATGACAGCAAAAATTAGAAATCATACCACAGTATTGGTACTAGGGTGAGAAATACATATATCGGGAAATGTTAGCAATAGATTAGCTACAGAAAGATGAGATGATCTAACTAGAGATAGGCACTACAACGATCTGTATTTAATGGCAGAACTGCTTTGAAGATAATTTAGCCGTGAACTGACACAGTTTGAACTTTGAGAAATTGCTTTTAGATAGAATCGCTGACACCAAGAATAGTCCAGAAATACTCTTGGTACACAGGGCTCTCAGGAGAGGACTGCTGTGAGAGCTGCATGGGCTCCTTCTAAGCATCCAGGAACCAAGCGGCTAAAATGTCCAGCAGCTGCAGCTTGATAATTTGGCTTAGCTAGATGAGAAGCTAGAAGTACAGAGGATTCTGCATTTTGGAAGGGACCTCGGCATTATCACCAGGAGAACACAAAGGCCTTTAGTGTATACTTGTTTCAAGAGACCTGTAGCCTGAGAAGGAGGGAAGCATTGCTCAAGGTACTGCCAGAACAGGGTCCATCAAAAGCACCAGACACGAGGACTGCTGGTTGAGGCCAGGTTCTTCCCTAGCTCATTATGTTACAATTGTCAGAAAACACTGGCAGTCAGTTTTAGTCTTTAGTACAAAAAAGTTTATTCCTACTTAACCAAGAGAACGAAGTAGCTAACATGGTGCGGCTGAAGCAATTTCTCCAAATTTATTACAGGCCAAGGCACAGAATTACCAATAGTGGGTATATTTCAAGAAGGGACCAGCTGTAGTGTTGAAAGTCGGGTTTTACCCAGACCTTCTGAATTAGCACTGCTGTTGGGGATTTTGCGTTCCAGAAACCATTCATATTTCCGTATTTCCCATCATTTTGGATGGTAACAAGTTAGTTACCCATATGGTAGGAGCAGTGACCACTTAGATAACTTACTGGTGAGAGAAGGGATGATGAGTTATTGACTAAGTCATCATACACTAAAAATAAACTTTTTTTAGAAAGGCAATAGTATTTCCCTAATTAAGGTATCTTAAATTATTTCTGATAGTCAGAGTCAACATTCCAAATGTGGAATCCCACAACACTCTGTCTGATCTGTTTACACAACCAAATGAGACAGAAGATTAAATAAGCAACACTGACGTCTGTGTCACAAATGTAAACACTTCAAAAGACTGTTTTTTACAGCGCCAGCAGAGAACCATTGGTTCTTCTGAAGCAGACGCAGAAACCTGTTGCACCCAAAGTAAAATCAAACTCAGCAAGACATAATTAATATTCAAATGCCTTGAGCACAAGCATAAGCAAACTAAAACAGCACAACCAGCAAGAACTGATAAGTACCGTGTGACATTGTTACACCCCTAATTACATAACCAGCAGCCAGCATTTCTAACCAAGCTAAACCTAAATAGAATTAATTGCAAAGGGGCAAACAGAGACTTTTTATGGAATTACACAAATAAGATAGAGTAAGACATGTGCAAGTAGCAAAATCTGCAAGGTAACAAAAGATGTCAGACAGGAAGGACGTTCTGCTGAACTATTTTGGATTTCCTATACAAATGGCATGATGTTTAGTGAAGCTAGCCAATGAGACCATATTCGCACTTTGGGAAGGGTGTTAAAAATGATCTACTAATTTTTCTGGCCATTCCTACTGTGGCCCTGTGATGTACACATTCTTGACACCAGAACTGTTTTAATGCAGAAATTCCTGATAAAGTGTGAACATCATGAAGAAGCACAGCAGTAAAAAGCATCAAAATAAATGGAAGAGAAGCAAGCAAAGAGTTAAGAAATCACTTATTCTGGACTGAAAAACATTCATCTTTATTTGTGCCTCCAAATGATCCATCATAAAGGAAAAATACACATTCTATTCCTGACAGATGTTAAAGTCCATGATCAGGCTGTGACAGATCCAAAATGCTGCTTTGTCTCAATCAGACCAGAGATTGCCTGGATTCTCACAGATATCCCAAGCCAATAAACTACTAAATAGACTATGAAAGCACAGACTTCGCATTGCTTTCAAAACTGTTGACAAAGAAGTAAATAAAAAAAGTCTCCATCAAGATATTTTACTTGATTTCCAGAAAAAGTTCACGCAATTTCTAAATGAAGGCAGAAGCATTAAGTACTCTCCACTAAAGAAATAGCTAACTGACTTACAGTGGTTACTCAGTGCAAATGGGTAGAGAGAAAATCTTCAGACCACTGACTGTACAAGTTTTTCTAAACAAAAGCTTTTCTCATCCAAAACCTGTGCAGTATATTTAGTATGCTTGATACTTAGCTTATTTTCTATAAATAGTTATATATTGAGACATATTTAGGTAGACAGTTTACTCTGACTTTTTTGATTTAGAAGTAGTCAGAATTTAACACTCTCATGACAATTGCACAAATTGACTTCAATGTGAAAAGCCCTTTCTCATAATTTCTATATACAGTAAGTTTCCAATAAGCCCAAAACAGGATCAATATTGAAAAGGAATAAAGTGAGAATTAGTACCGAAAGTCAAAAAAGTTCTCTTATAAAAGATGAAACTGTACTGAAATGTGCAAAAAAACCTTTTTTTTCCTTTGCTATGAACTGAATTTTATGAAGTGACCTGGCCTAAACCTGCTGAGCAACAGGACTAGACAAAACACATCAAGCAGATCGTTTCACCTCTCAGTCCAGTGAGAGAAATTGGCCTGAATCCCAACACAGGATAACTAAGGCAGTGAAGCTGCATCTGTATACAAGGATAACTTATGATTTTAAATCATTAACCTACATTAAACAGACTGAAACACTAAGGGATTGGTTATTTTCTCCTATAAATTTTGCAAGGACAAGACACTTTGGGGCCCTTTTTTAGAATATATTTTTCTAAGGCAAAAACATCACACAGTGAACATATCAAGCCACTGGGGCTGCCAACATCCATGCTCATCTCTCATCAGGTATAGTTTGGAGGGAAAACAATAAGCAGACATTGGTGAAGAAAACCCTCATGCGCTTCAATGAATATTCATTACATCCCCTAATTTATTATCATGTTTACAGCCAAAACTGCAGAGCAAATTACATTCTACATAAGATCCCGAGGGGGTTTTCATTTCCATAGCTTGGACTGGTACCAAAATAAAGCACATTAGAGAGAAATTGCAAAGAGAGCCATTAATATTTAATGGACTACTAACAGCAGTGCTCCTCATGACAAAGTCACAGGGCAGAGGAGGGAAGGATCATTCAGAACTTTGCTCCACAAAAGTCTTCCCATTAAGCAAACTGAATTCAAACAGACAAACAGGTGGCTTTCTAAACAAAAACAAAGAAAAAAGCAAACCACAAGAAATTCCCTCCACCCCAAATAACAAAAAAACTAAACCCCCCACAGAATAAAAAAAATGAAAGAACAACCACTCAACATTAAGTAGATATAAACAGCAAAAATTGGACCCAAGAGATAACAGACAGCGTGAACGAGAAATTATCTTATTACAAGAGCAGAGCAAGATTTGAAACCACCTATGCACAGAGAGGAAGTATGATATGGAGAAAACCCCAAATAATCAGTGGCTGGCAAATGTAAACAAGTCAATGAATATGACAACTCTGAAATTACCATTTCCTAGCACAGAAAAAGCTTCAAACTGCCCATCTGAGACAATGGAATTAAAACACAGGGAAAAGCAAGTGTCCAGCAGCCAGCAGAACTTTTACAGCATTAGCACAAATGGTATAAACTTGTAACATCTCTCTAGTGATTCAAGTAGGATGGCTGCAGCAGCACAGTCACTGCAGATGGCATGACAGATAGGGATACTCAGACTGGTCTAGATTCATTTTCAAAATTGAAAGCAGATACAGTAAGGTCACTTAATCCAGCTGTTTGTTCTCTTCCTGCTCATTGAAGCCAATGAGGAAATCCCAGTTACTGTTCCTCTAACACCCGATAAAATAATAGTCATGCAAATAGAGTTGTGCTTCCAGATTGCAGCTAAAGCTCCGATGTAGCCTCTGAGCACTGATGAACGACTACTCTTATCACCTACTTGACAACCTCCCTTTCCATAGAAAAACTCTCTTTGTCCCTATTCCATTACTCCTGCATCGTGTATCTGAAATAACTGGATCCTTCTGACTGCCTGATCTTGCAAAAACAGGCATGCTTTTTTCATACTTGGTTAATTCAATCTCCCAATGTCTTTTAAGGAATCACTGCCAGTCTTCATGAACAGTTCCTTGTCTCTTTCCACCTACTTTTTACCTTTCTATGGAAAGAATGAGACTGGGAGCAACAGAAAGCATTTTAAATTGAGTTAGTCTAAATAGCAATTAATTTAAATTAAAATATCTTCTAGGCACAGATCAGAATTCACACCATGTTTCTGTCTCAGATTTTTTGTATTTTCTCGAGGATGCAGTTTTCCAAACTACATTTGGTTTAGGTACAAACCGGTACAGCTGCCAAGGGAACTAACAAAGATAGCTACAAAATAAAGACACAGAGGTCAATACCACTTAAGCAATGTAGGTCCTTGTCTTTTTTGTCATACCTTTTTCTGATCATACAATAAAACCATAACTTGCATGAAAGAGCATTAACTATGAGTGCATTTCTTACATTAACCTTTTCATTGAATGTTCCAGAGCATCATTATGCTATTTTGTGCTTGAAGTCTTCTTTCAGAAGGAATTTAATCTCAAATGTATTTAAATTCCGACCTACGTTTGGTAAAAATAACAGAATAAATCCCAAAACAATATGTTGATGGTTTTTAGTCACATTAAAATGTGTGTTTTATTCTGGAAAATAACTGGTTTTAAAAGAAAACAACATAAATAGCAAAATAAGTGCTTTAAAATCACTTGAATTCAAGTTTTAGATTCACAAAAACCATGGAGTGGACTCAGAAGTAAAAGTCCTGTCAACTTTCAGACTTTATCAGGTCCCCAAACTTCTGGCTTTCAATTTTTATATTTCAGTGGCCTTGCATTGAACCCTATCCTTTATTATCAACTTTGGGGCCATAAGGGCCTTTTATTGAGGCTATTTTTATAGCAATTTCTCAGTTGGACCTGTCTTTTCTCACCCAAGCCCTAGAAGTCAAAAAATGTTTCTCTGGCCAGAGGAACTAACAGACCAAAGTCTGAAGAGCTGCTAACTCAAGCAGCAACAAGAAAAAGCCCAGTTTAAAATACTAAGAAAGGTGTTTTTCTTCAGAGGAGCTGGGGGTAAATGAGCAATTTTGCCAAAAAGGAATGCTTTAGCATTAACAGACAAGGGGTGACAGACAAAAGTAGTTCATCCCTAGGCAGTGGAGATTTAACTCGCCAAGTATCCTGGGGTTTATAGACCTGGGCAGTAGATCTGCTTGTTTTCATTCCAAGTCAGAAAACTTCTTTGCTCCACAGACTTTAAAAGCACATGGTATGGAACCAGTTAAAAGATACAAAAGACTCAAAGCTGCAAGCGCCCTAAATCATGAGCTGCAGAACAGGTGCACACCTGAGATATTCTCCTGGAAAGAAACAGGTGGCAGTGGACAGCTAGCAGTCAGCATAGGAATCAGCATTCAGCTTGTGCTACCCCCACCCAGTCAAAAAATATGAATAATGCAAGAAAATGAAAAAATTCAAGACAGCAGATTAGACCATTCATCTTCAACCTTGTAATTATCTCTCCTTCTGAATAATAATTTTTGGAAGGGGAAAGAACTAGTAAATACGTACACCCAGCTCCTCAGACAGCCTTACATAAGTGAGATGAAAGTAACTAACTTAGATACTGGAGAATGATCTTTGTGCAAATTCAAAGTTCTGTTGAAGATAAGCTGGTCTCAGTAGAAGAGATATCCGATGTCATCATTGGATCTCATTGGAACTTATTATTAGAGCAAGTTACAAGGAACATGACAACTTTTAGAAATAAACTGGTTTCCCATTAAAATACTAGCGTGTCAAATTCTCCGATTATAACTGATCAGCAGTAAGTTAATATACAGAAATACAACCCATGAGTGAGAATCTCATTTGCCGTTCACTTTAGATGGGTACAGCATGCACGAGAAATGTTCACGTGTAAGGTGTTGTTCTTGGATGAACAACAAATTCTTGGGAGATTTATACAAATCTAGGTCAAGGTTAAGAGTTGGAAAAGTGTTTGAAAAGAGATACAGGATAGAGGCCTTTTCTAGCTCCACATTTCACTGTGATTGAAAACAGTCTGATGTAGCCTGACTGCTGATACAGAGGGGGACACACTGAGAATTTAATACTGAATCACAGATAGCTGTACAGGGAAGGCTCAGGGTGTTCAACCCAGCTGAGTACGTGTGGAGGACAAACTGTGATTAATGTCCAAAGTCAAAGCTGACAGCAGCTATTACAGAGTGGATTACACAGCAACCTAACGTAATATTGCCAGACATCACCCTCAATCAAGCCTCTCTCCTGAACAAAGTGATCAACACTAATCCCATTGCCACGCACATATTATATTAGTAGACTCATAAGCTTTCCATTCCCCCACACCACGTAAAAAGATGATGGCTCCTGGCCATTTGGGATGTTGAAAGTTCAGACTTGCCTGAACATTGCTAAAGATTCTAAAGATTCATTCTCTTGGAAAAATCTTAGCTCACAATATATCCCTCAACACCTACAGCTGAGAAACAATGCAGATGTCAGGAATGGATGCCCTGAGCTAGCACATCCTTGTGCATGAACATGACAACTGTATTATAAACACTATTTTTTATATCACACATGCTTAAGCAAGCAAAATGATTACAGATTAGAGCCACATCACTCAATTGGCTAAATCTAAAGGAGAATTAATGCAAATGAGCTTTGGCAAAGAGATTTTATTCTAAAATCCCAAATGGAAGTTTTATTATTTTGTCTGGTCATATGCCAAAACACGTCACAAAATAAATATAAAACACATGGAAAATGTTCTGTAGCTAACACTGCCTAATGAGAGCTTAAATCAAATGTACCTACCCTCCAAACACAAAACATCTATAATTCACAGATTTGTTTTGGTGATATTTTTCTCTTTTGATTTTTTTTTTAACCATAAGATTACAATTTCAATTATATTTAAGTATACTACAGAAGCAGCATTTATTAAGATCAAAATCTTTCCCTTGTTTTTCTTCAGTTGTTTAGGCCACAACCAAACCCGGAATTCTTTAAATTTTTTTCAACTTTTCAGATTTGTTTTGGCTTTTGAAATCACAGAGTGAAAATTAGAAAAATTAAATTAGAAATTATTTTTGTGATGTACAAAAAAAGGGAGGGAGAGAAAATGGGAGAGGTTAATATTAAACAGTTAATAGGTGTCATACTAGACATTTATGTTCATGTCTTTATGGAACCAATTGCAAGACAGCAGTTGGCCTGCATATAAACATCAGTTTAGAATCATTTAACTTTATTAGGTTAGACAACTAAATTTTCCAATGTACTTTAACTAATCAATTTAAGGAAATATCTTCTGCCACAAATACAATTCACCGTACTCTAAAATTAGATGTGTAAAAGATCTAAATAGTATACATTATTTGAGAGAAGCAATCTTTCTGTGCCTTAACTCTGTAGGAATAGGAGAAGGGATAGCACTACAGTTTAAGCCAGATGCTAAACTTTGAGCTACACCCATTAAGTGGCACAAATCACACCCTGTATAATAATGATTTCAGTACTGATTGGCAGCTTCAGTCTTCAGATCTTCTGCATCACAATCACCATGTCATATGTGTGTAATATTATCTGCAGGGTTAAAGTAGTTCAGTGTCGTGAGCAAGGTACAGCAAGTTTGAAATGAACCTAACTGAAGTAAACAGCTTAAGTAACTGGCACTTATTTCGAAGATTTATCCCTAACTGCATTAAGGAAAACGGTGAGAAGCATTAACACATTCTCTGCCAAAAGTACTTTAGAAAAACCCTTGTGATGCAGTACCAGCTGTGATGAATATGCACTTAAATCAGTCCTTTACAGAGCAGTTACTCCATAACATCATCACCAGGCACAAGAACCTCCTTGTCACGGCAATTTATCAGCTTCCAGCAGACCCCTCCTTCGCAAGACAGCAAAGCCCAGAGCCCAAACTGTTGCCAAGTGCACAAGCACCTGCCTCAGCTGGGCTCTTCAAGGCAGGCACAGCCCTCATTCAGGCTGAGCATCAGTTTGCCAAAGGCATCCTGACATCTTGCCAGAGGGGAGGGCTCCTACATGCTCGCTTACATGCCATCTCTTGTCCCGCATCTGCGAAACCTGCAGCTGGCCTGATGTCTCCAGCTGCTCCTACCTTTACTCCTCTCACCAGCACTTGAGCACCCAGAGGGCACCTACTACGTCTGAACACATTTAATCAGAGCAAACTCAGTTCATGTTGCTGCAAACAGAAAGGCATTCAAATCTCATTGACTTTCAACAGATATTGGATAATCTATGAAATGGAAAAAAAGGTAGGAGTAACAGAAGTCTGCTACCCATATTCTCACACTACCTCATCTCCTTGGAGTGAGAGTCCTTGGGACTTTTATACCACCTCTACCACTATTTTTAGAGCCTACAATAACTGTGTATCCTTAAAATCCTAACAAGGGCTAGATATCCTTTTAACGCAATCCTGCAAATGCTGTATGCTATCTAAAATTAAGTTCCTCTTGTTTCCCTTAATTTATTGCAAGGCAGCTTCCACTGGCTTGGGAACCTTACAGTTCATGCTTTCCTATTCATTCACTATGTTCCCCAGAGCAGTTTCCATAAGCTCTCCCATATTCTCACCAGCTGTATAACATGGGGAAAAAGCAGAAGATACTGTTCCACAGATGAAGAGGAGTGCATATGGTAAAGATCTGTTATTCCAATTTGTGATGTTGGTACATCTTTACAGTTTTAAATCCTTAAAGTTTTAACAATGAATGGAAGGACATATATCAAAGTAGTGTTTTGTACTGTGAGAATTTAGTTCATTCAGACACTATGAGGAATGTTGAACACACACTCACTTCACTTGTCACAAGGGAATGTTTGCTGCTGACATGTGGCTAAGATTGAGACCTCCGCAGCAGCACTCCAGTTGTTTTCTCTGTCTTCAGCACTGCAGAAAGGAATCCCTATAAAGTTGCATTGATTAGACCAAAAGGCTTGCTTGGACAGACTTTTCTCAGCTGCCAAGCATGAATGGGTATAAATATTTATGAGAGCAGAAAAGCATATAAAAACCTAGTGGAGCTGTGAGACAAGCTTAAACAATGCCATTTACAACCCATTAACATAGGTTGTGCTTTCTCAACTCAGTAGACAAAAAAAGCTACAAGAACTGGTATAATTTCACTATGGTGCAACAAAAGTGTCAGAAAAAGTTAATATTAGTTACATAAGCATGCACATCCTTACTGGAAGTTTTAAAATACATGTAAGTAGAGACATTGCCCCAAGGCATTTTATTTTGTTTTAGTAGAGATGAAAATGGTACTGCAACTATCTCTGTGTTATTTATATAAAGATCCACCAGCTGGTGCTAGAAAGTTATACAAAAGCTGTATATAACAAAAACTGTGTTTCAGGGGGATTTTGTTATTTCATGGTGTCATGAATACCTTGCTAAGGAATACACTTAGCATTCTGGTTTTCCTCCAGAAATTTCCCAGACTTGGCAAAATATATAAACAGGAACACAAACAAGTTTCACCCATACTCTAAATATGATCAATTTCAAAAAGAAAACCCGAAAATATTTAGGGCACACAAGCACTAATGGTTACAATAATTTTTTTTAAAAATCATACATAGGTACTATATGAAAAAATTGAACGTGAAAGGATCAAGTAATTGAAGATTCTAATTTGACCATACACTGACTATCTAAATTAAAAGGGAATATCAGAGATGTTAAAGAGCCCTATTTAGTAATTGCAAGAAGCAAGCAAAGTTTCAGACCAAATTAATTTTTTTTTAATATGAGATGAAACCTAGTTAAACCTTCAAAAATTTTAAGATCTTCCAGTGTTTCTGAGAAGGGTTAAAAAAATCAGGTTGTTTCATATAAAAAAAGAACACTTATGCATCTTCAAAATAGTCTTAAGTGTGTTTGCTTTCTACTTTAGAAAGTAGAGCAAACATGATAAAACACTCTGCTACTGTTGAACATCCCTGTTAATACATAAAAGCTACGGCTGGCTTTCTTAAATAGTTACTTTAAAACAACAAAACTTTCACATAATCGAATTTCATCATTCCCTTACCCCCATCAGTATATTGAATTTTAGTGCCAGAGTAACACCACCGTCTTCAACCCTGAAGAATTCTGGCAAACAGGCCTTGCATGAAAAATACTTTACGCAGTATGTTACACTAACTTGACCAGTTTCTGCTTAGCTTGCAAGAATTTATGGAAATAGCATCCAGTACTGTGACTGCTGAAGTCAAAGTATTCTTTCAAAAAGAAAAAAAAAAAGATTATTCCATTTGATTCCCTCACACCAGATTGTGTTTGATTCTCCAGCAGTCTCACTTCTATGGGATTACTACACAGATGCAGAGTAGCTGCTTCCTTTACTTTCCTAGCTCAGCTGGTTTTATGAATTTTTCTGGTGCCAATATCCTAACAAAATACAGCAACCATCAGAGATTATCCACCTGCAAATTGTAAGTAAACCCAGCTCTATTTTCACTCAAATATTAGATGCAGATGGGCTTGGGGGATTATTCTCCCCATTGACCAAAGTATTAGAGAGTATACCAGAAAAAAAATTGCTATCTTAAATTCACCTAAGTAAGCTAGGCTGATATTAAGGTTCTCTGCTATGGTTTAATAGCACTTTATCAACATTAAAAATACTCAAAACACATATTTGGAGAGGGAAATCAATTGCCAGGATTTTTCTCTCAAAGTTGCAGACATGTATCTAATTTAGAGGGAAGTAGTCAATTAAAATTGTACAAAAGAAACACTGAAGAACAACAGGAAAATTGCTGTGGGACAAAAGAAAACATGAGTGGCAATTCAGCAATCAGGAATTAACAGTAACAGATCTCTGCCACTTAAAAAAAAGAAAATCTAAAGCATTTCACAGCTTGGAGAGAAACACCTTCCATCCACACATTACAGAAACAGATGTGAAGTGATTGTTAGGTCAAGCATTTGAGTCAGACAGAGACACTATTAAGATTGTCTGTTCAAATCTAACTCATTCCTAGTGATCATCATACTTTTTGCTACAGGAGTCAGTAACCTACAGCTTTTGAGCCAAAAGATACGGCTGTGCTGGCAAATAGTTCTGCCAAGTATGAGCTATAGTCCAGCAGGAGCAACTCAGCATTCAAATGGTACATATGCTGAGGATATACTTCTGACTGTCCCCAGTCTGAGCCGATGAACTGAGCACTCTTTCAGTGCTGGAACGCAGGAGATGCCCTTTAGCTTTGATAGGCTCATCTAAAAGTCAGGTTTTGTGCTCCATGACCAATTTAGGAGATAAGCCAAAGCAAGACAAGCACAAAGACTGGGGCAACAACGTCAAAATAACAGTCCTGATGTAAATCAGCTCACTAGTGTAAACCCATCCCTTGCAGAAAACATGGCTGCAGCTTCTGACTGACATCTGACCAGCTTATGTAGGGCTGGATATCAGAGCATCACAAAAGGGATGCTTTCCAGAGCCAGTGGCTTGTATATGCAAGATACTAGCAATATCTGAGATTCCTCATCCACTGGAATATCAAATTACACAGACATGGTCTGCTTCAGGAATAAATGACTAAATAAATCTGACTTAGCAGTGCTAATACATGGAGTGACCACATCCATTGTGCAACATGTATACAGTTAGTTTTCCATGGGTTTCCCCCTACCCCAGACAAAAAGTCTTATTACATCAACAATAACTTAAAAGTCAAGGAAACTTTTTATTAGCTAAATATTTTATTCTGTAAAGCTATGTCCAAATTTTCTATTCTGGACTTCTTAATTGCACTCCTTAAATTCTATTATTCCATTTTCCAGAAAACATCTGCACTACTCAGTGCACACAGTCCTATGGCTTATCATGTCACAGATTGTGACACAGATTATAGTCACAAATGTCACAGATTACAGTCTTTCAAATTTTTCATTCATCACTTCTCACAGAAGCTGGAATTTTACATTTATACAGGGTTGACCTTCTACTGCAACCACCAACACCACCTCTGATTTTATTACCACAAAACTGCTTCCTCTCCCCTTCCTCATACTTCCTCCATTGCTTCTTACTTTTTGCTATTTTTTACCATTCAGGAGGCAGTATCTATCACATGCCACAAAGCTGTTGAAATTCAAAATACAAGGGAAGAGGATCAATGAAAGGATACTCAAAATCATCCGAAAAGAAGGAAGAATATTCTCAACATTTCTGTTATTGTGTGCAAGGAGTCAAATGTGAAGTTATCTAGGTCAAGGAAAAATGTTATATTGAAGAGGCAATAGAAAAGCTGGAGAAGTATATGAGCAATAACTTAAGTAACTGAATCTGAACGTTTTGTATTATTGCCTAGAACCTGGTGCTATTTACGGAAACCAGGATCTGGTGTTATTTACGGAAACCGGGAACAAAGCAGTTGTGATGAAATGACTACAATAATGCCTGGCAATAATGATATTAAATCCATGTTGTTCTAATTATTCGCAGTGTGTAATTTGGTTCTCTCCTCAGTCTTGCTGTCTAAAAGCAGCTGGGCTTCCTTCATTCCAGCAGAGCAGAGCATGAAGACAGAAGTCCCCTGTCATTTCTCTTTGTCGTTCACTAGGTCACTGAACAGGAGGATACCTTTGGGCACAAAGGGAGAAGAAGTCACAAGGCAAGTACGTTGCCTGTGTGAGTCTAAAAAACAATTTTGAAGCATTACCTGTGGCATTGTGCCACCATGAGTACAGCAACAACACACAGAAAAAGCTTAGCAAGAAAACAAGACAGCTTAACTAGTGAATAAAGACCGAAGTCACCAAGGAAAGCAAACTGACACATTAATGGATTTTACAAAATATTCTGACAGAGCACTCTTACAGATTCAAAACAGTTCAATATGCAGAAAAAAATCCTCACAGAATATCAGGATACCTATCTCTAATAACTCCCAAGCTTTGATCAAAGCTTCCCCTCCCAGAAATATAGAAATGGTTATACATTGAAATGGTTAGATTTCTTTTATGTAGTAGGTAAAAGTATTGTTCCATCAATACTCAAGTTTTTCTTCAGTTTGAATTTACTTCTATATCTATCGACTCATTTCAGTTTAAAAAATTCTATTAACTAGTACCTTTGATTTCCCTTACCTTCTATAACAAATTAATACCAGTGGTGACCAACTGAATGACAAAACCATAGAGACACACAGGCAGGGGAAGGAAGTTGTAAGTGTGCTTATCCTAGGAAACCAGGCTTAAGAAAAATTGCCTTAATTCTCATTTAAGAAGTTTATTGAAACAAAGTTGAACCACATTGGTTTTTTCTGACTAGGGGCAGAAAAGGTCCAAGTAACCACGGGGAGAAAACAGAGCAATGGATTCCATGCTCCATTTTCCTCATAAAGCAAGACAACATGTGGCAGGGTCGGAGGAGACATGGACCCAAAACTCACATACAAGAAACAAATGTTTGAGGAATTGTAATGGAACTGGGAATGCAACTCAGAAAAAGATATATGGAGGAGAAAAAAAAACATCAGAGGAAGGTGATTAAAAAGAAAAATAAATAGCTATTATTGGCTTATAAATCAATGCTGTGCTGGGTATAAAATCCGTTCCCAGGTCTAGCTCGGGGTCCTTCTACCCTTCACATCATCCAAGGGGTGGAGCACCCACCGACACACGTGTGCTGCACTCTATTTTGCCACAGGGTCCTAGACTATCTTGGGTCCTTGTCCATCAGCAGCCATTAATAAAAATACTAAATTTAACACCGCGTCAGACCATAATTTCTGACACTCTCACTGAACTAGAAAGAGTTAAGGAGCAGACTTTCAATAATTTAAATATTATCATGAGCAAGTAAATACAGAATGTAGAGGATGCATACAGCCTTCTATGCTGCTCAATGTAACATTTTGTTCAAGATTATAGCAACTCTTAAAATAGTAAGGATCCATTTCTATTTCATTTTGGTACAATTGTTTAAGTGGCTTGAGCATTCTGAAAGAATTGCCTTCAGCTTCCAAGAGAGACCCACAGGTGCTTAACTTCTTAGGTACTTTTAAAAAAGCAGTCTCTTTTTAATTCCTATAAAGCACTGATAGCATTTCAAGAGACAAAATAGTAAATGTATGCTCTTCCTGTAAGCATGATACTTTTAGTAATTGCATTTCCCTCATGGCTACCCAAGGATCTTTCTTGCAAACTAACTTCAAGCATTACTCTGAACAAATAAATAAATCTGAGGAATCAAGGTCACCATAAATCAATTTGGTAGCCTACAGATTCAGTCTTATCCATTGTTTTGTACATTGATCAGGTTCAGATCAGAGATGGTGCTACAGGAAAAGTATTTCAGACAAGATGTCTTAGAAGCACACAAAAACATCTATCAAACCTCACACCATTAAGTTTAAATTTCTAGCACCTGAGCTTTATAAGCCTAATGTTTTAATCAAACAAATTGAACAAGATTTGGAAGGATTACTGATGGCACTTTTCAGGCTGAACCCATCTTTCCTGAACAACAACTGGAGCAGAAGTTGACTGTGGGAGAGGTACCATTGAAACATCCAGCACTAATATCTGTGAATATCACCTAGAACGACACACTGTACTTATGGAAAATTTCAACCTGCCAGATGTCTGTTGGAAATACAACACAGCAGAGAGGAAGCAGCCTAGGAGGTTCCCATAATATGCAGAAGATGACTTCCTAACACTGAGCATACCAGGATGCTCTGCTAGACCGCTTGTAGGACATTGATTGACAGTCTGTTGGGCATCAGTCCTGAAGGGCAAAGGAGTCCAGGAAAGCTGGATGTGCTTTAAAAAAGAATTGTTAAATATTCAGGAGCAGGCTGTCCCCAGGTATAGAAAAATAAGTTGTCAGGCAAAAAGACCAGCCTGGTTAAACAGAGAACTTAGACTGGAGATTAAGGGAAAAAAAAGAATCCATCACCCCTGGAAGGAAGGTCAGGTAATTTGGTAGGAGTATAAGGATGTCGTAAGATCACTTCAAATTGCAGGGTCTGCAAAGGGTCACCCACATCAGGTAGCTGCAGACATCTTCCATTGCATACAACTTCATGGTATCCCCAATTAAAGAGGATAATTGGGGTCTCTTAAGCCTGAATGGGCAGGAACATTGCTTCTCAGCACCTGATGATGTACATCATAATCCCGACACAAACATTGTAAATAGACTCCACAAAACTTTTCTGGCTGTGGTCAAGGAGAAATTCTAATTTCATCCTATTCCTATGGATATACTTGTACTTTTCTGTGGGTAAGATACTGGGATGATGCAGGGTAGCAGAATAGACCCACAACAATTCTGACTTGATAATGACTGTTGTCTAGCATTAATCTGTTAACTAAATGATCATGAACATAGGTAAAGAAACTCACACCAGTTTTCAAAGTTGATGCTTTCAACCAAACATGCCAGATAAATGGTTGTTCTGTAAGATAAAAATTATGGCTTTAGAGGTCATATTACCATTTGGTTCAGGTAAATCATGTATTATTTAGAAAAAGCATATACAAAGAACATGCCATCACATAAGTACCAGTGAATTTTGTGTCCCAAGTCCAAGAAAGTTAAATAAATATTTTTTTAAAAAATCTAATAGCTACTGTCCTCTGTGATCTTCACTTCTTAAGCTCTAACATTGCCTTCATATAACTCATTTATGGACTGTAATCATAAATAATTTATTAAATGTAAATACTATTTGCCTTCACCTGTGTTAATCTCTATGCTAATTTTTATTCATAAAATCATATGTAGAATATATGCGTCTAACTACAACGAGCAAAAGATATTCTAAAATGTCAAGTAACTGTACATATTACTGTATTTCCACAATGATCAACACACAACAGTTGCTAATTGACAGACATAGCAAGTAGGTTTCAGAAAAAAATGTAATTGCGAGTCTAGAGAAAAAATCTAGTATAGGTAAAATGATCTCGAAAGTTGATAGGATTTACAGGAGGTTCTCTTTATGAATCATTCAGTGGAAAGAACATGTCTTTCTAGCCTATTTAGGTGCAGTAATAAAAATATTGTGAGGATCATGCATCTGTGAAGAAATGCTTTTATGAATGACATTATGTACATAACTTCACCAAGACCTTTAAAAAGTAAAAGTACAAAGAATTACCACCTTAGTAGGAAAAATAAAAACAAATAAAAACTTTGTGACAGGTAACTGGGGCAGGGGAAACACAATAAAACAATTAGCACCCAAAAATATACTGGAAAATTTAAGTAATTACTTTTCTCCAGCTACTGCCCACGATGTTGAACCCTGTTCTATAATCACATGTGCAGAGGGACAATTAATTGGAAGCACTTCTTTGCTAGAGTACAACAGTTAACACTGAGTGCTATTTTGAACATCTCTAATTGTGCTAAATACCAGCATAAATACTTCAGTCAACTAAAACATATTTTTAAAGTTAGCATGTGTCATATGTTATATTGTGTTCATAACCAGAAACATTGTAATGTAGACTTATTAACTACTGAGTTATGCAAATATGCACCAAAATTAAAGAGCAAAGCTTGCTTGCTTTTCTAGTGCTTTTTTTGCATTCTGAAGTTGCATTTTTCTAAACATATTATTAGGGATCTATACAGAATTTCTGGTTCCACCTTACTCCATCAGACCTCCTTTAATACTCTGATCTATTGTGTTCTCTCTGAATTTCCCAGTCCTGCCCAAATGTGAATAAAAAAAAGTGAAAATCCCTTCTAAATAATCAGAGGTAATAAAAAACACTTGATAATGATGGCAGGAAAAGTCATATAGCAGGAAAGAATTAAAAAATTTTATAGTAACCTTGCAGAGAATTCCTTTCTCTCTATCACAGTTTTGTTTTGCACTGCACATTCATGTTCTTTCCCAGTTTAGGATTTTTCTTTGGGTGGGGTGTAGATGTCAGTACTACTTCTACAGTACTGAAGTATAGAGACTGGTTAAATCCATGTATAAAAGCACCAAAAACATATTTCCATTCTTTGTTTTGGATTTATCATTGGACAAAAAAAGAAAAAAAAGGCATCAAAAAGTGAAAATTGATACCCAAAACCAAACTGTAATTTGCCATTATAATGTTTGAGATATAAATATCAACACAGTCCAAATAAAAGAAAATTCTAATTTAACAAATTTTTTCAGAATAATCTAGCCGTTAGCACATCCCCAAGATTATCGCATCATCTTCGCAATACATCTTTGGGAAAGGAATACTCTCCCATAAATGGAGAAAAAGAACTGGTGGAGTAGGGAGAATCAAAGTTCCCAGTTATTCTAATGTAAGCAAGTCTTCTTGCAAATGTAATCCATTCTCATGACCTTTCTTCAACTGTCTAGTGCTCTTCCTCTACATAGTTTGTGCCAATACTAAAAACCAAGGAAGATTAAAACCTGTTCCTACCTAAAGGTCTACTATCCTATTCAACAGTCTTGACAGAGAAGTCTATAATATTTTTTTTCATCCCATCACTGAACTAATTAGTGAAATCAGTCCCAGAGAGCCTTTCCAGGACAACCTGTAGGTATAACAGATGAATTCAGAGGCTTGAGCTACTCTTGCTTTTGCAGATGAGGTTCTGCAAAAAGAAAGAATTCAAGATTCAGGGTTTTCAACATTTTCAGGACAACTAAAATTTTCTTCAAAGAGAAAGGAGGGGGGAAAAATCCCAAAGATAAATGAGAATATTTTATCTAAAAAATCCCAAGGATACAAGTGCATACAAGCACATGTAACAGTCACAGTGCCCATAAGTGAAACAAACTCTGCCACTGGCAAAACAAAAACCAACAAGAACGAACAAAATGCACAACACAACAAAACCCCACTATATTCACTATCTGGCTGAAATCATACTGCTAACACTGTAAAGAAAATAAATATTCTCACACTTCATATTCAAGAAAATGTTAACAGAGATTTATACTGCTGACATAGTCCATTTTCAGTCATTTCAACAACTATAATACAAACAGCAGAAACTCACAGTTACCCAGTACCCGGAAGACCGCTGTCCTTAGCAAACAGCCAGTGCACACTCCTGTTGTGTGCTAAAATTCATCATAGAGAATAATGGAGCACATTATTTCCTAAATTCTGTTGCCTCAGGCCACTCATATTGTAAACCATAGGAGTTGTGTCACCAATGCCTGAAACAGAAATGAAGCCATAATTTATGCACATTTTAAGACACGGGAGCCCCTCTTTTCACTTTACAATCTTTTGAAAAGCACTGCAGTTCTAAGATACCCCATTACTTTCTGTAGTATATTTTCTTCAGTATTTTATGTACAGGGCTGTCCCTTTTTTTAGCTTATGACACAACAGTCAAAGATATATAGATTAGGCAAATTATATTAGGCAAAAATTATATATGTAATATAATCATCACCATAACTACTGATGTGTAAGATGTGGCTTCACTTGTTCCAAGAACAAGACCCTTTAGACTGTAAAGCACAGGAGGGTTGCAGATCTGAAGGTACCTTTCTTTAGGAAAGGTATCTTCCTACATTCAATGGTCAGCAATTGGCACACATTTGAAAGCACAAAAATTGGTATGGCATGGCTTTCTTATAGCACTATCTTCATGATAAAAAAACCCTCTTGATTTTCCCTAGTTTCAGGAAAAATTGGCTTAGTCTCATTTATTCTGTTTGAGAAGAGCGGCGAGGGAGAAAGAAACAAGATATTTCTTTCCCACCCATTTTCTTTATTTTCTTTTTATTGTTCACGGGAAAAAGTTCAGAGAGAAAACACGAAATCCCCTATTTATGCATGAATAGCAAATAAAACTAATTTTTCCACAAGAGCTTCTTGAGAAGACTATTTTTTCCACTGTTCTCATTTAATAAGCGTGTTATCCCTACCTGTCCACAAGCAGAAATCAATAAATCCAGATGACAGTCTTTCTTACCTAACTTCTCATCATTTTGTAATACCTTAAGAACCCTTAGAAGCCCAGTGTTCTTGGTATTTTTATTCTTCCCTATTTAAAAGTTTCATCACAGTTCCCCCATAAAAGCCCTCCTCTTATGCTCTTGCAGTTGATGGAAACTTTTCCACTAAGACCAGAGAAAAACCCATTTATTTATTCGTAATATTTTTCCTAGCCCTGTCCCTCTCTTTCTTCTCCAAAATGAAGAAATAGACAAAAAAAAAAAATAGCCTTTACATATCATCTAGTGAAACAGCACCACCACATCTCTAATATATTCTCATCCCTTTCTTATTCAAAAACTATTATTAAATGTAATTTTTAATCATTTTGACCATAGCTGAGCACTAAGCAGTTTTTTTCAGTAACCCAATAACAAAGCCAACTGTGTGAAAGAAAAGCAGCATTTAACTTTGAGCCCATCAATGGGTTTGAATATTTCACACTGCTTTCCAAAATTTGTTACCTTGCACTTCACTGTACTGAATTAGCTTGGTAACAACTTCATAAGATCTTTAAAAGCCACTTTGAACTTAAAAAAAATACTCAAATGTAACAATTTTTCTATCCTTTAAATCCTTGCCAATTCAGATGCCTTTTGTCATCCTATGTCCTTTCGTCCATTTTCCTCATTCAGAGTATCTCAACGACATAGCAAGGAAAGAGTTTGGCTTTGCTTTCTTGAGTTTTGTAAATTCTTACTGAAAATTAAAGTCTCGGTTTTAGGGTTTTTTTCTATCTTCCAACATTCAGGAGTGAGAAAAGTAATTAGAAATAACTATTACACATCCATGGCAGCTCGTTGATCTAGGGGTGTGATTCTCATGTAAGGTACGTGAGGTCTCTGGTTCAAATCCTGTATTAAGGTCTGTCAAGCTGACTTCAGTGCCAGGAAGTCACAGAGCAGATCATCCTGAATGCAGCACAGCTAGGGAATAAGACCCAGACAGCAGGTGATTGGGAAAGAGAGATCCTGCTTGACTAACTTGATCTCCTATGACATGGTAACCCATTTAACAGATGAGGAAAAGGCTGCACTTCAGTAAAGCCTTTGAAACAGTATCCCACACCATTCTCCTGGAGAACATGGCTTCCCATGGTGTGGTGATGTGATACTATTCACTGGGTAAAAACTCTCTGGATGGCTGGGCCCGGAGCATGGTGGTGAATGGGCTTAAATTCAGCTGGTGCCCGGTCACAGGTGGTGTTCTCTGTGGCTCAGTACTGCTTAATATCTTTATCAATGATCTGGACAAGGAGATTGTGGGCACCTTCTATCAAGTTCATAGGCAGCACGAAGGCGGATAGGAGTGCTGATCTGCCAGAGGGTAAGAAGGCTCTGCAGAGGGATCTGGACAGGCTGGATTATTGGGCTGAGGCCACAGATGTGAGGTTCAATAAGGCCAAGTGCCATGTCCTGGCCCTTGGATCACAACAACCCTATGCAGCACTATAAGCTAGGGAAGAGTAGCTGGGAAACTGCCTGGCACCAAAAGGATCTGGGGGTGCCGGCTGACAGTCGCTGAACATAAGACAGCATATGACCAGGTGGCTAAGAAGGCCAATGGCATCCTGGCCAGAAATATTGTGGCCAGCAGGACCAGAGAAATGATTGTCCCTCAGTACTCGGCCCTGGTGATGCCACACCTCAAATCTTGTGTCCAGTTTTGGGCCCCTCATGACAAGAAGGACATTGAGGTGTAGAGTGTGTTCAGAGAAGGGCAACAGAGCTGGTGAAGGGTCTGGAGCACAAGTCCTGTGAGAAATGCTTGAGGGAGATGGGGGTGTTTAGCCTGGAGAAAAGGAGGTTCAGGGGAAAGTTTATCACTTCTACACTTCTATACTTCTACCTGAAAGGAGGGTGTAGCCAGGTGGGGCTTAGTTTCTTCTCTCAGGTAACAAGTGACAGGATGAGAGGAAATGGCCTTGATTGTGTCAGGGGAGGTTCAGATGGAATATTAGGAAAAATATATTCACCGAAAGGATTATCAAATACTGGAACAGGCTGGCAAGGGAAGTGGTTGAGTCACCATCCCTGAAGTGTTCAAAGAGAACATGTGGCTGAGGCACTTGATGACATCATTTAGTGGTGAACACAGTGCTGCTGAGTTAATGGTTAGACTCAATGGTCTTAGAATTCTTTTCAAAACTTAGTGATTCTATGACTTCCGTAACATGCCTCATTATATTACATAATTTAGAAACAAGACTCTGCCAGCTGCTTTTTCCTGGTTTATGGAAAACTCATTAATTGCAAACATTCTCTCAATCAGCTCTGATCAACATACCTTCCATATGTGAGAAATTTTCTTCCCTTAATAAGCCTGGAAAACATATTGTAAAGAAATTTAGTCCAAAATATAACGCCCAATTCTGCTTTCATTAGTGTGTTGATTCTGACAGAAACATAATGGGCTTTCTAAAATATTTTCTTAGGACAAACCATACTACTTGATTTGGATAAGGTTCAATTAATAAAAACACCCTTATATCCCCCAAAGGTTTATAAAAGGTGTTGGTGGTCAACAAATGTATCAGTGCCCTCTGGGCAATAAAGAAATTGTGCTTTGTTCTTCTGTTCTACTACAGGAGACTTTCACAAACTTTGCTGACCTTAAGCACAAAAATTCAGAAGCTGCTTTTTAATATTTAGAAATAAGACATCACAGCAACAAAAAGATTAAGAGAGAAAATACTAGAACTCTGAAATCTTTACAAAGGTAAGAAAAGAACATAGTCTGAAATAACAATTTTAACCAATAATTTCTACAAATTCTTCAGCATACTGAAAGAACAGGCAGCAGTATGATAAACCAACACCTTTGTAATGCCCAGTTTGTATATATAATGCCATGAACACATGTTATTTTGACATTTGTGTAGCTTTAACTTGATTGAAACTTCTGTGCACTTCAACTTTCCAATGCAATGAAACAGAATGCTATGGAGCAAGCCAGCATCAAGCCTACCTTAAGCTCACTTAAGTCTTCATCAGAAGACTGCCCTGCAAACATGTACCCATACATACACACATTTACACTACTCAAGTGGGATTAAATTTACCATATACAAAAGTAAATTTCACTGTCAGTGTTAGAAGGGAAACAGCAGAAGTGAAGCTCTTTATATTATACTTGTGATGCCTAGAAGCAGGAAAAGAATATTTCAATATACACTCTGACCTCCTGCAGTTTCAGACAAAATTACATTTGAGAAGTGTTAGATAAACTTTGGTAGCCAATTCTGATTGTTGGAAAAAAAGAAAACACAAAGGTACAGCCATCCCAGCAAGAGGCCACTGGTGAGATTTGTGGCACAATGTTCAGGTTTGTGTCCTTGTTTTGCCTAACTGAGACCAGCAGTTTTCATCTGCCAAATTACTTTAAAGGAGTCAAAACAGGAGCCTGCATCCCAAGCTCCCACATTCTACAGCAATACAACTGAACAACAAGATTCAAATACAATGGACAAGAAAAAGGCACAAACATTTCATGGTAGGCTTTGCTTTTATTGTAAATTGCTGTGTCTTAGATTTTCTGTTGGTCAGCTGTATGCAATACCAGCCTCCAGCTATCTACACAAAAGCTTAGATCTGATTCTTTGTTGAGGTGCCATCATTAATGTACGTAGGAAGGTAACACAGTGCGTATGGGGGCATGTACTAGAACAAGAACATTAAAGTTATAGTACATTGTAAATGAAAAAAAATTGCCTTTAGGGCGACAAGCTATCCTTCAAGAGGAAAAACCAGGTAATTTATGTCTGCAGAGGTACTGTAAGGTTCATATTTTAGCAGACAAAATTTCTTACAATAACATAGCTGAAGCCCAACAGGAAGGATCTGTTCATCCTTTGTGTACTCCACTATTGTTTATTCACCCAAAAAAAGTGGCATAAAACATTAATGCCATTTTCTCACTCAAGGTTTTTTCACTCGAAAAATTGAGGAGCTCTAGTGATGAGATAGAGCACTGAGAGACTGTGAGAACAGATGGTGGACATGCAGTGAATAATTTTTGCATCAAGCAAACCTTCACTGTTCAATACAGTCTATGCAGAAGAACATACTCCTTTTCAAGCATCCCACTGGGCAGGTAAGAGTGAAGGATCAGAGTCAATTAAACAAATGTGCTTTCTACTGGCATCCTAGAAGTTACATCTACTCCATCGCCAGCCATAAAGGCTGAGCTAAGTGTGTATTGCTGGATACAAAGGGCCTGTTTCCATCTCTGAACTAGGTCAGCGTAATGCAGGTAAACAGCAACTGGAGGAAACAGACCACAATACACTGTCTTTGAAAAATCCTCTTGTTTCCATGTGTTGATATCCTTAGAGGTGGAAAGGTTAAAGGAGGCCACACATTCTGCTAAAAACAAGACAAGTCTCTATTGTCAGATTAAGGTATGATGGTTTTGCTCCAGTTCTTTACACAACTGGAGGTCTGCTATGGGATCCATGTTAAGCTCAGAAGTGTTGTGTTTACATCAGCCTTCCTGAGTTGTAAGAAATCACTTCAGTAATGATGCTTAAGATTAAAAATATTGTGGAAGATGACTATTGTTAATATTCCTCTTCCAAACATTATTATCATGTCTTTCTCCAAAACTCCATTAAGACTCTTTATTGCTTTTGGAAGTGTTTAGAAAAAGCCAACCATTCACAAATGGCTTATTTTACTGAAATTAGAACAACATTTTCATAAAACAAAACCCTTGGAGTTCCCTAACTTGCCTTCCAAACTCTCTAAATGCCATGGGACCTTTCCACAGCCTGTAGGAAACTGTTCAGCAGTTTGAATCCAGATTTGTCTCCATCATAAGATGTGAAGATGGCTGTGAATTTTAGAAGCAACCAAGTGAGCCATTTTTGAAAACCTTCCCATTTTTCAGTCACACACTGCAGTAGGGTCATAGGAAGCAGTGCACTAACAGCACAGTCCAAATAAAGGTAACTCTAGATTTAAAAGCAACTACTGCCAGGATGCCCTCCGTCTGCCACATGTTAAAAACAACCTGCTGACAGTTGTTCCAAGTATTAAACTATGGAAACCATACCCTTGAAGTGAGAAGAAATAGATGTGTTGACTACAGCCCTGGATGAATAGAAAGCAATTTTCTTTCCTGAGGTAAGAAATTCGCTTCATAATCACTCTGCTCAAATGCAAGTGCCTGGCTTTTACAGTAGGGCACTCTACAGTGGTCAGTGACTGAATGGAGTGTAAAAACAAACATACATATATCTATATATACACTTATCTATGTAAGTCCTAGCAGTTTTGCTGTCTCAAAAATAATAACCCAAATCCCCCATAAAAACCCATATACCTATTTCTAAAATTTAAAATCAATTAGGTCTTTTATTCACCATGCAACAGGAACAGAGTATTTTTAAACAAAATCTACTTTACATCAATTTAACATTCACTTGTTTTTTCTGGTTGTGAAAGGATTAAATATCATACTACTGTTTTTGTTTTTCAAACAGTCTGAGATTGTACCTTACCATTGAGAAGCAGCAGAAGAAGAAAACAACAAGCAGTCTATTCTCATTTGTGTGTCTAGTCTCATTTCCTAGACACACAAATTTACTATGACAAAGCCAAGGAAACATGTTTGAATGATTCTCAGAGATTTTTTTCTGCAAGACAAATGTCTCCATGCTATTGTTGCTCGAGTAAAACATGGGAGGGAAACAGAAACAAAAGCATGTATAATAACTACACAGACAAAATATGCTAGACAGTGACAAATAACTGATTAAATTTAAATTGGACAGCTCTGGTTGTTGGCAGAAACTTGAAGGCATTTTTTTATTTAAACACAGACCCAGTGGCAGCATTGCCAAAATACAGGTTTTAACTAACATGGACTTCTAGGCTGTGTCAGTCAGTGCTTGGGTTTGTTATACTGCCCACTTCCCTTGACCTCCAGTGTGCTTATTTGATGTGTAAAAGAGGATCAAACAGAGCATTGCCAAAAGGGAAATTATGGTTGCCTGAGCTCTTAACCTATTGTAAGCAGCTCTCCTTCAAAGCCAAGCTATGAATACATATACGGCACTTCTGTAGCACAGATAAAAGATTCCTGGTGCATCATGAAGATGAAAAATGATTCTCAGTCAAGAGGGAAATTGCCAGAGATGTCAGAAGACATGTTGCAGTGACGCAAACAGTGACAGAGACATTAATTTCAATAATTTGACAGTGAAACAGTGCATACCTGAGCTGCCTAAGTCTTTAAAATCTTCCTTTTTTCACAACAAGATTTGGTCATTTAGGTTCTTGAAAAGCTGTATCTCTCTTTCCCTAAACTCCTTTCCCCACCACCACCCCCCCCAAAAAAAAAAAAAAGTACATAGACATTTCATTTCAGCAGGGAGATTTTTATTAATTATATTAAATAGAACAATGATCTGGAAAGGTCATACCAGCCTTTCAGCATGCCCTCTCTCTCAGCTACAATTGATTACCTTGTCTTTTAGGTTTGCATCATTCCATCAAAAGCAGCATGTATGGCATCAATAGCATTATTGATATTGTGATGAGCCACATCCCAACCTGAAATGGCCTTCATCACACATTCAATGTGCTAAATTGTAATAGAGGTTGAAGTCTTTAGAGTGACACCCTGGAAGGGAAGGGATCATACTAGAGATGTGAGATGTGAGAACTAGCACAATAGTGGATATTCCCATGACTCAATGATGAAGTAGAACAAAGAGTACCCTCAATGAAGCCTAATTGCTCCCTCACCAAGTTTTTTTTTATTATATTTTATTATATATTTTTAAATCCTTGTTGATGTATGCCATCTTATATCTATTAAAAAGAAAAAAAACACAACAAAGACTAAGTTACTAAAATGTAATAGTCAAGAGAGTTTATTGGAAGTGTCCTTTGCTCATCTGCTTTAAAAGGAAGGATTCTCACGTGAAAAATATTCACATGTTGATCTATGGAGAAAGCCACATGCATGCTTTAGCGTACATGTTCACCTTTTATTTAAGAATAGTGAGATCTTTTAAACTGCTGTAGCTATCCCAACATATATTCTATGCATTTTATCAGATCCCCGACTACTAGAGACTGGTTCTTGTATAGGTGACTTGTATGTTATTACCTGTGACAACAGTTCCCTACCTGGTTCCACTCCAAAAACCTCCCTGTTGTGTATCTGCCCAAAACAGTAGCCCTTTTGCCCACGACTATTCCCCATATCAAACATGCTGACTTTGAGGAGAAAAAAAGAAAAAAAAGGCATGTAGGTGTCTGTATACAGGAGACAGCCAAAGGTTTAGCTCTCCCTCACTGCTAGGTTAGCAGGGGACACAGACAGATGGTCACCTTGTGCTGTGGCAGCTCAGAAAATGCTTTTTCAAGTATAAATTTAAATGGGTCTTGTCACTTTTAAAGTCTGAAATATTCCACTGGCACCTGTTCAACTGCCTCTTAGCTAACAGATTTTTGTACAATAAACAAATTTGCAAAAGTGCTAGGTCAAAAAATAAAACCCAACCAAACCCAGTCAGCTCCTTCTGCCCCCATTTCTCTCATCATTACAACGCACTCTTGGAACTTCCAACTTCAGGGAAATGCAAATTCTTCAACGATGAATTATGCAAGAGGAACAAAATACATGTGGGTATAGATATGACAGAAAAATCTCTTGCAGCACATACGGGGTGACAAGGTATAGAGACAGTGCTCTTCACTCTTCTACAACTGAAGAGAGAATAGTTAAATTATACCTGTAGTGAGGTTTTATATACAGCCTTAAGCAACTCCACTTACAGCATGAACACTGCAGAAAGGGACACGTGACTTCTGAGCCCTTGGATACAGGATAACAGGAAGCAACCTGGATACACGGATACAAATCCCACTTGAGGTTACATTTGTCCTTTGCTGCAGACCCTACCAATCTGCTATGTCCTACTTCACACTCAGTGAAACACTTGTACCCTGCCTGCTCAATACCCAACATAAGTGAAGTTACTAATCGTCACTGGAGCTGTTTGTTTCAACCAGGCTTTGGACCACTGGCACACACCAGATTGCAAAGCTGTTCTTTGCTCTGCAGAGTGTAAAGCAAGGGGCAAGAGGTGGTGGATATTGAAACAGCAGAATACATTGCAGACCAAAGTAATAATCAAACACCTACAGAACTGCATAATATTCTACAAAAGCATCAGTATAAAATGCGAAGTAGGTAAGAGACATGGTACTTCAGCTGAAAGGTATAAAACCAGAGGAGCTGCAGTACCTGTTAACATCCTATAGTACTGCTGGCATTGGAGATTAACATCGTCATCTTTATCATGAATATTCCACCACACCCACAACATTTCACAAGCATTTGTCACAGAAAGTTGACAGTAACAAGTCAAGTTTTACCCTGGGTCACACTAATATGATAAAAATTAGCATAAAAAAAAGAGTGCTCAGAGATTCTGCCAGAGTATAAAGGAAAACTTTCTTTTGCACTATTAAGAATTTGGCCTGAAGGTAAAAACAAGCAAGCCACGCCAAGCAACTTATTTACTCCCACTGTTCTTCAGTTGCAGCAGCTCCCTCAGGATGAAGACACTGCAATACAGTTATACAAGAAAATTGGAAGGACAGAGAAGCCCTGCTGAGAACTTATTGCAAGTGTGACACAAAACAGCAGCTACAAGGCTAAGGAGGTAAATACAGCATGCCAAAAGAAAACGAGGTCAGCAAGTGGCGCCGAGCAAAGCCGCTCACCGCGGTGCAGCAGCGGTGCCGGTCTCATTCTTTCCCGAGGATACAGAGAGC
>VZTN01003121.1:0-16133 GCA_013400515.1 Erpornis zantholeuca | reverse complement strand
GGCAACGCGGCGGGAGCGGCGAGCGGCATCCCAAGGGCGGCCGGCACCGCTCTGCTCCTGCAGGCGAGCGGCGAGGCAGGAAAGGGCTTTGTCGCAGGTAATATGCACAAAAAAGGCCACTAAGGAACCTGCTCTTTGATCTTCTGTTTCCTCTCTATCCCTTTTCGTTCAAAGAGGACCTTCTCAGGGAGCTGATTGCTAGATCACGTCAGGTGATGCAGTTTTAATGTATCTCTTAGAAAGGTGTGCAAAGAACTATAAATAGAGAACCTGACTCCTAAAATAGATTTCTTCTTTTTTTTTTTTTGCCTACATCATGTTTAATATGCTAGGAACCTTTCCCACACTATAATTTCTTCTCTGTGTCTGAACAATCTTTGGCCCCCACCTCACACATGAAAGCACAGAATCTTGCAGGGAGAAATCATATCTCTCCTACAGTTGCACAGCATATAGCACTATAGAAACACATTCTAGAGAGCCTAAGAACCAATGTAATAAAATAGCAAATAAAAAATCAGTTAACACACAATATGTGAAACAAGCAACTCAACAATCACAAAATAAAAAAAGAAGTATTCAGGAGAAGGTAAAAGAATACTTTCAATTATATTTTTTTAAATCCAAATGAAAAAGTCCGGGAAAAACATTTGTATTAACTAGGGATTCATATCAGAAAAACCCCACAGCTGGATGACAATAAGAAATAAAATTTAAAATTTTAATAGTGACACGAAAAGTAAACATTACAAAATGTTTTATACTATAACTGCATATCAATGTCTCCAAACAATTAAAAACCAACAAACATATCTCCAAACAGACAGACTGGTGAATGTTTCATTTACAGAGCCAGCTTTATAGAAGGTTGGTTTGGATTCTGATTTTTTTTTCTGTTGTCGGGTGGTGACTTTGTGACAAAAACCTACTCACAAATTAGTGAGTAACACACTAAAATTTCCATTTCTAGCCCCAAACTAAGACCACTGTAATGCATTTCTCCCCACAGCCAAAGTTTCAACACTGACTTTGTTCATCCTACAGGCAATTACACCAACCCAATGCTCTAAAAACTAAAGCTGATTAACATGCAGTCACATTATGCAGACTTCATAAATCTTAGCAAGCAAGCACTGCAAGCAGCTAAACACATATGGCAGATAAAACTGGACAGAGCACTTGGAGAAATAAGCAAAGAGTCTGCTTAGCTACAGATGCTTAAGCAAGGCTTGTTTTCCACAACTGGCATGATTCCCACCTTGTCCTATCTCTGTTTCTCCTCCTGGTCACTCAGTACTCTGAGACTGACTGACCATAGGAGACTAGTTTTTTACTATGCCCTGCCACACAGCTGCTTTTTAGGTCAACAGCTCTGACATGGTTTTGTCTCTATGGAGCAGAGGGAGGACCTGTCTGTAGCTGAAAGTGAAGTAGCAAAAGCAGCATGAGAAGGTATGAGCTGAATCTGAAATACTAAATATGCAAAGAGAGCTGAGAGCGTGCTTATGCACAGTATTCTTTGATTCACTTCCCCCTCTCAAGCAACTTCTTTAGCTCTTTTCCTCTGATAATGACAATGCCATCTGCTCTTACCATTTATCTGGTATCCCTACCTTTTGGGTATGGAAACATCCCTACTCACATAAAGCACTATCAAATCAATTATGTTCTGTTTATGAAAACATATTCAGTTGCTGGAGGGAAGATCACATAGTTATAAGCAAAGTGACTCCAGATAGCAAACCGCAAGATACTAGGAAGAAAGAAAATCCTACATGTTTCTTCACATCACTGTCCTTAGCAGCTGTCTCTTTACTCAGCCAGGTTCCAAAAGAAATCAGTCTTCCTGCAATCTTCCCAGAACCAGTCCCAAGTAACACCAAACCCCCAGGTCTCTCAGCAACAGTCTGCAGAAAACACAAAGTACACTGGTCCTGGGAATGTTAATCTCTGACAGAATTTGCCATGCTCTAATTAAAGAACTATAATCTGTGAAGTCATCCAGCACGTGCCGGTGGGAATAAAGAAAAATATATTGGTGCACAGATGAGGGCCCTGACTGCATTAATATTAACAGTTGTATTTATAATATTGAAACTCTACTGCCAACTTTTCAATGACAGCTCACTACCTTCATGTAAAGGACTTCATGTAATGTGCCTAGGGAGCCTGTATAGTCTTCATCATTGGAGGTCTTTAAAAAGAAATTAGACATCTGCCAAAAATTATACAAGCACAGCTTATCATTCTGTGGACAGACACCACTGACATCCTTCCAAACTCACACATACAGAAGCTTATCCTTTAATCTATCTTAATTTGTAGCCTCAAAGTGGATTGATCTCTCCCTTCATAAGATCCATTTCACCAGAAATCATTCCCAAAATGAATATAACACCTAATAATATGAGACATCACAAAAAAAGTAAGTAGACAGAAATCCTAAAAAGCACACCCAGAAGCTTTGTGTATTTAAGGATTGTGAATCACCCCAACAATGCTAATTAGCCAACAATGCTAATCAGGGTCAGTTCCAAAAATTTCATCAAAAGAGTGGCAGTAAAGCAGGAGCTTAGGCTCACAGGAAGTTAGCAAACCAACCAACAGGTGAATGATCTTCTCTATAATTATTTATCAGTACCTCAGGACTTGAAAGAAAAACACCTGGCCAGCTAAAAACTCAGCCCAGAGAGAGAGACACTAAAATTTCTCAGCAATGTCAGTGGTCAACCAGAGTTTTCTGATCATCAGCAATGTTTTGTCCAGAACTGCAGATATATAAAGTGGAGAGTGAGAGGGTGTAAAGCTAAATTATGATAACTGAATCTAAAAAACACCAGAGGGAACAAAGGCCTGAATTTTTAAAAGCTCAATTCTGATTCATGTGTACAAATAAGTGTCAGATTATGAAGAGTCAACTACTACACATGCAAACCTTCTGAAACAAATATGGGTATTAATGCCACAATAAGAATTAGTAACCGTGGAGAATTTTTCACAGTAAATTATGCTTCCTTATACAAAAGGGACACACAAGATCTAAGAAAATCCACTTTTGAGATCTCTTGATAACTGCTCTCAAGTTTAAAAGGCTCAAATGTGTCACATGTTTTCAAGCTCAGTACAGCTGTTCTGAGCATACTTCAGTTAACTAGGAATAATAATCAGCTAAACATTATTTCACAGTTCTTTGCAATGATGTATATAAATGCCCAAACAGCAAATTACATGGTTTATGATGCTTTGAAATTAACGTATTGAAATTCACTTGCTACAACCATCCTCCAAACCATAAGAGAAATTTATGTAGATATTTCTTTCTACCACAAACTAGCAGGATGACCAATACAAAGATACTTCCATAGACACAATGTTCTCTGAAAAACTTTGGGAAAAGAGCTTTGCATTTCCAATATATATTTAACTACATTATGATTGCTAGTTTCATGTGTCATGCACATGAAATACACAGGTAAGATATTGTCTTGTTCTGCCAGGTACATTCAACACAGAGTCAGCTGGCAAAATGTGTGTTTTCTTTTCCTAACATATGGCCCAATTACCATTTAGGCTACTATTCAACAATCTTTTTATCAATTAGCACAAATAGTCACTAGAGACTGGGCTCAAGTACTTATCTGTTCACATATCTGCCCAGAGCCATCTGCATAATAAAGTACAATATATTCAGTGTAGTACAGGAATCTCATGTTTATTTCAAATCCCATGCTTAGCTAGCTAAGAAACATTTGAAGACACATGACAATTCTGTTAAGCCCAAGTAATCTGCTTTGTTTCATTTTTCTTTGCAGAACAACCATCAGCTTGTGTGGCAAAAGAGATCCCAGATAAAAACTAAAGTACTGTAAGATTCAGTAATGCAACTTGTGGATCATGTTGCTTGAGTTGCAAATACTGCACATTTGTAACTCCAAAACTCAGCTTATTTCATTTTCCCAAGATTCCTGCAAGTCCTTTCTTCTAGCTGCTTCCAGCACCCTGCTGCCTCACACCTTGATTTCAAAACCACACCTGTGCTGTCTTGTCTTACCAGAGAAGAAAAGCTTTATGGTTTGACTCAATGATAGTAGAGGTCTTTTCCAACCTTAATGATTCACTGATAGTTACTGAATGTCCACTGGGTATATGGAAATGTGAAGCCGTGCCTGAAAGTCTCAAGCAAAACTTCAGCAAAAAAGCATTGCACCTCAACTACATGGGCCATGTCTGTCTCTTGCTTGTCATTATGAACCCAAACACTCACAAATTTAACAATATAAACAAGGAAGCTATTATTTACTTTCCCTCAACCAAAGGACCTACAGATAGCCTCTGATGCACTTAAATAGGCAATATCTGTAAGCACTTTGTTGATACAGAGTGATTTAATGCACCAAGTATTCCTAGTGAGTAACCAGCAGCTCAAAAGCATCTTGCCAAAGTACAGCAATAAGGTTGTCCTTTTAAACCTGTTCATAATAATTATAGCTGTTAACAACAGATATTGTTCAGCTGAATGAACATGGTGAGACTTCAGCAAACAGCTCTCATCAATCTGACATTCTTACAAACATCCTTTGCTAAATGTCAAGTGAGATTTCCAGAGGGAAAGAAAAGTGTCTTTCTCCCCAGAAAAGGACTAAGTTTACACAGATAAGAACAGAAAGTGAGACAGAAGTGGAAGCAAATAACTGTTTTCAAAAGAGCTCTAAAGTTACTGACAACTATACAAACTATTAATAAAGGTTTAGTTCTGTGTATCCTTACAGCAGAGCTAAAAACTATATCTTTAGAGCAAAATTATTCTAACATCATACATATAGCATCCATTTTAATATTTGCCAAAAGCCAATATTATAATATGTATCTATAACAGGTTCTAAGCAGGAGAATGAATAGTTTACATGGCAGAAAAGTGCTTCTTTTGAACATTAGTATGACTCTTCATAGCTAAAGAAGAAACGAAGAAAACAGTGATTTTTAAATTTGTTTTTCTTCACACTTTTGTTCTAGTCCTTTGAAGAGTGATTTGGAAGTAGCTTGATGTGTGCTAAATTGTTCATTCCTTAACATCCTAAACAAAAAGATAAATACCTTTGCTTGCAGCACAGAGTAAACCATGGCACGTTTCATTATAATTCTATGTTATTTGCACAATTTCATTTTGCAAGTGGATTTTTATGAAGGAACATTTAAAATATCTTGCTGATTGGAATACCCAGTGTTGCACTGGACTTCCACCAATAGAATACCCCAATATTCTGATCCATATGAAAACAATGAATGAGTGATCATTAGCTAAGTAGCCAGATGCTCTTAAAGTGCTACCCCAACCCAAATGCATCAAAATTACCAATGTTTCAAGATAATTTTCTGTCTGGAAAGTGTCCATTTACTGTTTGGGTTTTTTTTAACCAAAAGGATGCTGAAATATTTTTAAATGGTTATAAGGTGCTTTAAAGAAATAAATCTCTAGTATGCCTTACTATAAGCACCTCACTTCTTCACATGTATATTATAATTAATTTCCATCATGTGAATGTCCCTTATTATCAGTAACATGTATTAGAGTCCTCTATGTATGTTTGATTTGTGCTATAGCCTTTCACATATACACCTAAAGTCCTAGTGTGAGCTGCCATTTACCAAGCTGTCACAAGGAGTTCTGTTTTCAGAAAAGCTGAGGCTGGTGGCTCTCAAAAAAATTTGACAGTTGAAAGAAACCCTGAAGAAGAATACTTCCACAATTCTTTTCAAAATAGCCCTGAAAGGCTTCAAGGGCCCTTTTCTCTCCAAGCTTACAAAACTTCACAGACACTTCCATTTAACAGATGCAGATTTTTTTTTTTAATGGGGAAAGGAAAAAAAAAAGACCACTTTGTTTTTTCCAGGTTGAATATAAAATTAATCATGCTTACACACTTAGAGTAAGTAGACTTACAAGATTTTTCCCAACTGATGGTTTCATAAGTATTAATGACTTATGAAATCACTTAGCCCATCTGTAAATCAAGCCACTAAATTTCATACTGCAAGACTAGTGCTACATGGCAAGCAAGAATAAGGTATTATATACTGCAAGAGTCAAGTGGATTAACAAAAATTGGAATAATACTTATTTGAATTCGGCCACACACACTGTTCTACTGGTAGTGAGGTTGACTATAGATATGGGATCACTTTCCAAGTCATTAGGGTCTGGACATGACTGGTTTTCTGACAGAGACATAGGTTTAATTTTATAGTCATAACTTTATTTGGGTCAATTTCAAATTGAGATATTTAAAGGAAACTTCACTATTTTGCAACTTTGGACTTTGCACAAGTTTTAGCCCTTGGCCATAGCACTTTGCTTTTGTCTAGGTTAGAACTGAAGATTTCAGGTCTTCCAAATTTAGGACCTTGTGAATTAAAAACTACCTTAAAAGTATGACCCAGGTAAAATTAATGTGATCATGCACCGCTAAATCTACATGAATCATGAAACAAGAGTTCTGAACACTTTATATTTGTCTGAATAGGATTTTACTCTGGTTCCTAAAGATAATTCTAACTCTACGAGATATTCTAGCACATAAGCAGTCAGATAGTCTCTCTCTGTCAAGGGAAAATATTCATTGTTCAGTTAGGAACTAAATAGATCCAAAGTACTGTCATTTACTTTCTGACACTCCACACTAACCAAATGCAAGCTGACAAAAAAATTTCTATTGGCAGAGAAATAAAAAATTAAAAATATAAAGGGGAGGAGTATGGAGAATTTGTGTTCTTTCATCTAGGAAAGAAATGGGTTTTACAAAATTTTCGTTGTTACAAGGTGAAAACAACCATTATTCATTATAGATACAAGATTGTTTTTAGTCTCCTCCATCAAACTGTTTCTTGTACTTTTACCTTATACAGCAACATCTGCATCCCTGACAGTGCAGAGATGGCTCAATGACTAATGGTCACATTAGCCAGTCCAGTTCCATACAAAAAAACCAAAGGGATCAGAGGGACTGATCAAAACTCGTACACCAGAAATGGAAGCTGACAATTTCTTTCTCTAAATATTAAGGTTTTTTTGTTTTTTTTTAACTGGTCAGTGTCTGAAGTAAGCTTAGGTCATTGTTCTGTTGCTCAATTCCTTCATTATTCAATGAACTGATTTTGCAAAGTTACTGTCATCAACATCTCTTCTTAACACAGTACTTACTGCCCTGATCCTTAGCTAGCTTTTCAGATCAAAAGCAGGTAATGAATAAATTATATACCTGTATCAGAGAAGTTAATGTTATGAGAAAAGGGAGGGGGGAGATTGGGAGAGGTAATAAGGTCATTTCACCTCATTTTTATTGTATTTACATGCTTGCCTGTAAGCATATTAAGCCACAACAATACCCTCAGCTAATGAACTAATGAGATGTTAGTACCACCTCCGCCTGTTCGCTTAGCAGCACGATGCTTTAATGCGGTCAGCCTTGCTGCCTCCCAACACCACTCTTCCCCTTCCCGGTACAATTAGGCAGGAAAAACTGCTGGACCAGTGCTCCATGAGCCCTGCTGGTGGCTGTTCCCAAGGCTTGTGCTGCACCATAACACACTGAATTTAAATGAGGCGCTTCTTTAAGAGCTATGTGAAAGCAGCTCCAGGTCACCAAGAAAACAAACCGATTTTTATACTACTTTCAATCGTGATAAAACTCAGTAAGGAGTTCGGAAAAAACATCAAGGAGAAAAGATTAAAAGATTTAAAGTAGAGATAGGGCTCACTAAAATGGTCTTTTAATACTGGTTCCAGATACAGTCTTTTTAAAGGTTTGCGGAGGAAGCACCACGAAGGAAAGCTTTTATGGGAGAGGAGGCAAATGGCTGTGGTTAGCAAAACATGCAGCTAATGTTTGGAGACAAGGTGGGGGGACAGTTGAAACTTAATCTTCTTTCCACAGGCTAAAACAAAAAGGTCATCTAAAAAGTTTCTGATAGTTGTTCACCTCACAAGTACAGGAAGTTTTAGTGTTTTGGACAGAAAATCAGCTTCTCTTGTAGCAGAAGTGATTATAACAGAAGCACTTGAAACTTCTGAAATAATATGCTCATACACACTATTTCTAGCTGTATAAACAAGAATCGGAATGGATTTCTAAGTAAATACTATGTTACTCTCTGAATAAAGTCTGAAAATATAGTGCCATGAAGTGTTAAGAGAATGATGAAGGCGGCAGAGACAAGAGGTGTATCTGTATTTATGAAGATGTGAAGTCAAAAGGCAAAATCAATTCAAGTTATTTCATAAAAGAAACTAGCCCAAATTATTTTAATGCAGACACAACCTAATTGGCAGTGATAGGACCTCATAACAAGACTAAAATGTTACTAACTATTCTTTAAATCCTAATTGTATTTATTCAGAGGATGGTAGGGACTGTCTTGAAGGATTCAGTGCTTTTTCTTGTTCAGATATGGAATTATAAATTATTTTTAAGCTTCATAGGTGAAAACTCTACATACATAGTAATGAATACAAACATATTGTTTACATTTTGTCTCTGTCATAGCCAAGAACTGAAAACATTAAACCCCACACAGTTTCATCACCTCTAATGAATTTGCAAGTTCTTATTGCATTAATTTCCAAAACCAGAACTCAAAGCCACCATCTTTATGAACCATTTTAAACCAATCTTCTGTACCACAACAGACAAGAAGGGGTCAAAGGGGTTACAGTGCTGTTCTGTGCTTCGACTCTAAATAAAAGCCTAAATTTAAATATATTTGCTCTGTAAAGGAATACATACCAAGGTAGGTGAGGGTGAAAATCTTTTCAATAAGAATTTTCTATTTTGGATGCTCCACTCAAGTTCAATAGAAAATAACAACCCAAATATTAAATGCTATGTGATAGTTCAACAAGTGCAACAGGAATATGTATTATTAATGTTTTATTATAATCCATAAATTTAAGAGTAATCACCACAGTCATATTGCTTTTTGATGGAAGCCTATAATATTCATATTCATTAAATGCCTATGGATCATCTTCATGGGACAGAGAGTCCTCTAAATTTGTGACTACAAAGTTCAAGGCACCACAATCTTAACTTCATTAAAACTCTTACTATAGGTGTTATTTTACCAAACACTGTAATCAGCACCTTTGCTGGGATCAGCTGGCTGGACTGCTGTAGGGTCTCTAAGCCCCAGAACTGATTCAAGGTCCAACTCTTAGTTTTACTAATCCTCCAGTGTCCTCAGAGCTGTATCTGCCCTCAAATTTCCCTATGCAGCTACAAAGCAATTAAAGCAGCTCAACACCTCTATGGGTTTTGTAATATTCATCTATATTGTTTAAACTGATCTCACAGTACTACTTTGTTGTTTCTACCCTTGGGCAAAACAGAATCAACCTTTCAATTCCAGAGCAATATTTGTAACACGATGTATTAGCATAAGCTGCTGTACAGACTGTGGCAGGATCTTCACACCCACTGTGAACGGGGCTATGCAAAACAGTGGAAAGTGAGACACATCCTCCAATACAGCAAGTCAGAACTTCATGGTTGATTTAGTGACTCAACTCTTGCTTAATCCTTCTCAAATTATTCTTGAGCCGGTGTGGAAGAGAATGAGTCAGAAGTTGCTTGCATATTTCATCTCCATCCTTACCGGCAAAGGGCATGCAAGCAAGCAAAGAACAAGAATGAACTGACAATGGCAATATTTACAAACAAAGCCGAGACTAACCTTGCTAATGACACAAAACCTGACCTGGTGATCCACTTTTCTTGCCCTCATCCAATGTGAATAGCAGTTGCATCAGTTCTAACTAGTGTTTGTTGGAAGTAGCTCAGATGCAGGCATCTCCAGTATGATCCATTTCCCCCTCTCTCCTGCACTACTGCAGTGCAGTTTTGAACCTATTTAGCCAATGAAGGTAATGCAAAAGGCAGAAACAAGGCAAGACTGTCATACTGATGTTCACTCCTGCCTAGGGAGGAGCAGCTTAATAGAGTAATTTTGGCAATAAAGGTCACAGGTAGCCAAAGACCAAATATCTGAACCACAGCCTTGACCATTACAACAATGCAGTGATTGGGCATACCATTTTCCAGTTCTGCCAATATAAATAGTATGATCTCTATAGAGGAGTATTGCTTTATCTCACAAAATCACTGCATTTTAACAGCCATTCAACAACAAATTCAAAAAAATTACTGCTTGTTGAGTGCCTGCAAGTAGAAATTGAAAGCCTAAGCAAATAAAAGCATTTCCTCATATTGTGAAACTTGGGGCATCATATGTATAATGAAATGCCATTAGAGATATTTGTTACTGTAATACAGAGAAAGCAAGTTAATCAGAAATAGCACAAGTGTCACAAGTACACAAGCTGGTGACAGGGAAGCTTCTCATTTTTGTCCTGAACTGTAGTAGCCATGCACTGGGGGAGCAATTTACCAGCATAATGCAATAGCTCAATAACAGTTTTAGTAGTCTATACAGTGCATAAATCTATACACTCTTTACCCTACAGGAAAACTGGTCACAGAGAAAGCAAAAGCAAGCAAGACAGATCACAAACTAGCTGCATACACCTATAGTACATCAAATATAAGGGTATTCTTTCTGACCATACCTACCTGAACTTTGTTAATGTCAACAGAAAAAGAGCCTGCTCCCTCTGAAAGGGCCAGCACACTACCCTAGATTTAAAGGTAGTGCGTATTTCCAGTACTTTTGGGGATTATCCTGTCTAATGGATAGATTGTGTAAAATGAGATGATTGATTAGGTGTGTTATTTTCTTCTGTCTACTAAAACAACAGAATTAACAGACTTGCAATCTGGGACAAAAGCAAGGACAAAACACAATAGTTTCATATCATATCACCCACACATCAACTCCTTCTCAATAATAACATCAAATCATAAAAATAAAATTGAGACTCTGGAGAACTGGAAAAAAATCCCAACAGCTCAAGTAGCGGCATTTAAGATGTGATGTTAAAAGAAAATCCAAACCACCATAGTATTACACTAGTAGTCTTGCTCAAAACATTTTTAGTGTAGGAGCATATTCATGATTTGTTTTAGAAAAGGAAACAATTAAAACATTTCTTTTGCTTTGTAATATTAAAAATTCAAACAGCATTACACTAACAAAAGGCAATTTCCAGTCCTATTACTAACAATGGTAAAAAGCCCATGTAACCTTAAATTCTTAATGTTTTCTAGTGTCTGTGTTATCCAACTAAAATCAAATGGAACATCAGGACCTTTTGTAGAAGACAAGCTCTTCTTGCTCCAGTGACCTTTTCTCCACTGCTTCTTGTAGTGCTCACCACTAGGCTTAAATAATTAAATACGTCTCAGGCTGCAGTGACTTCAGAAATGCACCTACCTTTGAAAAATACTATTTAGACAACAATTTGTAGAACAACTGGAGGTCAAACGTTTATTCTCATAAACTGATATCCCTTTTGAAAGTACCTACTCATTTCCATTGCCCAAGGGCCTGGACAACATCATGAAAGCAGCCTTCTAGTACAGCAATTACAGTTAAACAGTATGGAAAGAAAGACAACTATCAGCAACATTCAGAAGTAAAAGAACTTAAGTGTTAAAAGCTCAGGCACGGATTCTGCTTTAAAAAGAAGACCACTCTCACATTAAACTACACATTAAACTAGGACAAAATAACCTTGGGAAATAATTACTCATGCTACACTTAAAAATGAATGTTATTTTTCCAAATACTCAGATTTAGAAAACACATTTTGTCAAGACATGACTTTTCTTGTCCCTCAATAAAAACAAAATTCACTTCTACCAGCAAAGTAAACATGCATGAATATAAGAGGAGTAACTTTATCCATCTCTACTTCCTCTGTATCCTCAAGGCCATGACTTCATAGGGTTTCCTATATCTCCTACAGTTTCCCATGCCATATCCAAAAGCATAAAGAGAAGGGTGTTGGGGAAGCTTGTTTCCTGCTGACACCAACATAAACATTTCAAGTTGGCTCATTCCAAGACAGAGACAAAGAATTAGGTTTATGTCACAGAAAAATAAGAGATGATGAAGTAAGCTATTCTTCTCCACTCCTAGACCTCAGAATCTTCCATTACATTCCAGATGGAAAAATCATTGAAATGTTCATGATTCAAAGCAAAGCTTTGATTTCTAATGGGATATTACATTACACAAATATGATTTTTTTGATATATATTATAAAAGTTTCTCCTGCCTTTCTACATTCTGTAAACATGTCTAGCAGAACATGTAAATCATATAATATCATATAAAAATATAATGTTCAATGAGACAGGTGTGGAACTTCTCTATTCATGTAAATGAAAAGAATGATTTTGCATCTCCCCCTACTTCAGAAAAAGAATATAATAACAAGAATTAAGGCAGATTAAGGGACTCTTTTAGGCAGATTAAGACCCTTAAGCACACACTCCCAAGCCATGTATTTATAATACAAAAAGTCTCTTGGTTACCTCTCTCAAGTGTCACTTTTGTCAGTATTGCATAAAGCTGCTTAAACTATAAAGCTGATTGTCAAGGGAGTCCCAGTCTGAAGGGATCTTTTGTGGTCTGAAAGGGTTGTGACTTCTGTAAAAGAAGGGCATCGGGTTACCGCAGCCAGCCTTAAATATCAATGACAAAGGAGGAAAAGGAAAGCTCACAAGTCAGGCTATATTCTCTCTCCCTTACCACTCATCTAAACCACATGGTAGTTGCAGGAGGACCAGGGCAATCCTTGCTCCCCGAGGCCACTTTGCTCTCCAGTAAAGCGCACAAACACTCTCCTACAGGTCACAGGAAAACAAAAGTGCCTCTGAGCAGTGCTACCGTACACAGCCCACTCTACCGCAAGCACCAACTGCAATTTCAGAGGCAAAAATCCACGTGGAACTGGTGTGATATGAAACATGAAAAGGAGAAAGGAAAGTGTTTACTTCCTGATGGCACATGTTACATTAATCCAGCCATACATTAATTTAGCCAAATTCCTCTGCATATTCTAGAGCTGATAATATAAAGCTATTCATAATTTTTCGTTGCTAAAGATGGTCAAAGCTTACACAGTTTTGGCTTATATTTTTAATGGAAGACATGGCTGATTACATAAAAACTGTCATTGTCAAATATTCTGAGGTCTAGTTCACAATCTCCAGAAATGATAACATTTTCTTTTCCGGTAATGAAAATACCTACCCATTCAGTTCTATTACATGATACAAATTTTCAATATATCACTTGATTAGAACCTATTTCTGGCTACTCAGGCTCTTGCATACCTATATAGTAAATTACCTCTTCTGCATTCCTCAGTTTGAGTCAGGCTTTCTGAATTCAACTGATCCTAATATTAACTATTTTTACTTAATGAGAGGAATGATTGCATAGCTGAACAGATAAAGAACATGACTTTAATATTTACAACCCAATTTAAATACAATAACTAAAGAGTCTTTAGTGGGGCACTACTTACATGAAGTTCTGTTCTGACTTTTAATTTATTATTATTTAATTATTTAATTTAATTTATTATTATTTAATTAATATATATTCCTTTATTTAAGAAACTGTAGCTCAAATTTCCTAGACAGGTCCAAGCCTTAAGCTTTCAAAGCTTTTTTCAAGGGAGCTCCAAATCCCTTATGGAGTTTTCGTAATGCCTCTCCTGTTATTAACCTTATTCAAAATAAAAATGGAGACTTGAAACTTGACTTACTTCTGAAGCGTATGCTTGAGATGCTTAAAAGAACACTCTACAACCCATTTTCTCCCAGCCAAACTGCCAAAATACACTTAGCATGCAAAATGAAAACTTTCTTCCACATGCAGTCTGAACATTGCAATTCCTATTTATACTCTTGAAAGAATAGGAAACTACTTTTGCCTTTGGAGTAATCTCTGAGTTCACCTTATTCCACCCTTTTCTCTCCAGTTTTCCTACTGAACTTTCTGCTTTCCAGAAGGCAGCTACCCTTGCAGGTTTTAAGTAGATAGATCATTTTGTTTCAAAGTGCATTATTTTATTCCTGAAATAACCAAAATATAGTGAAGATTTATAGGTTTGCATGAAATGCACAGTTAATGTCAGTGGCTCCAGAGAAAATTAAAAATAGGTTGAAAAAAAAATCAGCCCCAACCTGAGAGCCTTTGGTAAAAGGCCTAACCCTCAGAATATTCACCTTCACTTTGTCCCTTCAACTAGAAGCTACTAATAATGCTTTTAACAATGCTTAACTGATGAACAATAAGTGGTGAGGAAGAAAATCACATGGTCAAAGAAGTGCCATCCCTAGGTTTACATAATTCTACCAAAATTATGTCTTTCATAAGCTAGTGATGTACCTCTTCTACTACAGAAGCATTGCTTTTCTTTCTCATTTGCCAATTTATTGCTGGGACACCAGAAGACAGTAAAGTTTATATACTAGTAGACAAATTTGAAAAAAGCAAGCCAAGATTCTACAAAAAGTATGCCCACTTCTTGATAGCCCCATGTTGCACTGACAGCATTTTCTCTTACCACTAAATAAGAGAAAGGGGAGGTCCTCTATTGCTCCCACAGAGAGTTAAATGAAATTAAGCAAACATTTCCAAAAAAAGACTTACTGCCCTCCCACCTCACTTGTCACCTTTCCTTCATATTAAATCAGGTGTTTCAGAGAAGCTAAACAGAGACTGATAAAAGTATGTTCTTACTCTCATAAGCAGGACAGACAACAGGACTGGAACTTATTCTGTAGTTACTAGTACATGCTGTGCTTCGTGAGTCCTTGACATAAATTTAACCTATCAAAACAACACCTAAAATTACCAAAGAGGTAAGAATGGACCTCATGGAAAAATCTGCTTGCCACAGGTTGCAAGCACAAAGATATGTAAAAAATGCAGGAAGAAAAGTCCTTCATGCCTGCAGTTATGAGCTTCATTTAAGCATGCTTTTGTTTTACACCTTTCTGTTAGCCTCTTCAAGGCACAGAATAAAAAGAATACTTATCACTGATGACCAGTTGAGTAAAGAAATTTTGGCAGATTACAAAACAATTGTCTGTGCAAAAAGTTCCTTCAATACGCACTGGGAAGAGACCTAGATTTCTTGCTACAGTTCTGCCTCTGCAGTATCTGTTCTGAGAAAGAAAGTCTCCAGTTTCTTAAGAAATCTCTGCCCACCACCCTCCCCCAGGATCAATAGGATTCTACCTTATGTAACCACTCTAAGTTTGGCAGCAAGAGCTCTTACATGGCAGCATCTTGCAGATTCTGAGAACACCAAAACACTAAGTTTCCTCCTTAACAATATGAAATGGCTGTAGAAAACTCAGCATACCCCTGGGTCATTTGATCTTAGCTTTGACAATTTCACCATCACTATTTTAGCAATCTGAAAAGTAACAGCCTCTAGAAGGAGATACCCACCTATATATATATACCATGCTCTCAACACTACTCTTTTGGACCACTCCTGAAAGCTACAATATCTAAATAAACATGCTCTCATTTTTAAAATTTTTGTTATACAACTCAAAAGTACATGGACTTCTGCACTAATTTGATAAAAACATAAGGGACTCTTGCTATTAAAGGATGCTTTCTTAGTTACCTCAATCTGTGAAAACCCAAATAATAAGAAGCACCACAATGGGTGTCTTCCCAAAACAACCCAATTAACAAGCTTTTTGACAAGCTAAGAAATTAATCAAATCTCCTAAACAAACTTCACTTTCACACTTCCAATTAGGAATACTGAAATTGTTTTTAGAAATTAAACTTAACTGGGTTTAGATTCAAGACTCTAAAGCAGCATATTATCTAACATGTTTGCTTGGTAGCCCAGGAACAGGAATTTGGAGACTCCTGGACTCCTAAACCTTATCCTTTGACACAGAATGAAAAGAAATGGGAAGGAGTGTAACCCAGAAATGGAGAGGTGAATGCAATTTACTTCATTCACCTAACTTGTCAATTCAAAGGATGTGTTTGTAGCTTCATTTTTCTTCAAGTGGCAGAAAGTAAATTTTATTTACTATTAATTCTTTAAAGGATTTAAGAACCCTAAATCCACCAGCATGAATTTCCAGTGATCAGACCATTTGTCAAAGTAGTATACATTTATAAGGAACATG
>VZTN01003120.1:30519-59018 GCA_013400515.1 Erpornis zantholeuca | reverse complement strand
GCCGTGCCCGTGCCTGGCAGCGAAGTAGGTCCTGGGGGGTGGATGCCGGGAGAGACCAGGTTCAGTAGTTTTGGGACTCCCACCCTGGGGAACGGCTCAGAAGTTGGGCAGGGGTGACTATGGTGCCACCCACGTTGCCCAGGGCCCCGGGTAAATTCTGCATCTTGTTCCAGGCCCTGGCAGAGCTGCAGATTCCGTCTCCAATGCTGTCTACGAGGAGNGGGGTGACTATGGTGCCACCCACGTTGCCCAGGGCCCCGGGTAAATTCTGCATCTTGTTCCAGGCCCTGGCAGAGCTGCAGATTCCGTCTCCAATGCTGTCTACGAGGAGCTGGACTACACCGCAAAGCCAGAGTACCAGGAGGTGCCCAGTCGCCCAGGTGGGTGCAGCCCTTGTGCCCCAGCTGTGCCCGGAGAGGGGGCTCTGCCCCACAGCCCCACGGCAGCTGCAGTTGCTGTTGGCCCAGCAGCAGCTCCTCGACATGGGCTGGGGGTGTCTCTCGGTCCCACGGCCGTCCTGCTGTGAGGTGTGAGTTTCTGTCACCCGCGGTGCCACTGAGGCCACGCCCAAGTCCTTGTTTGTCCCCTGCAGGTTCCCTGTCGGAGGGATCGCTGAAGAAGCTGCCGTATTCCACCGGGGACAGTGTGCAGGGGAGTGACACCGAGGCAGCGCCAGGTAGGGCCACAGGACAGGAAATCCAGCAGGGAGTGCTGAGGACAGGGGACATGCTCGGGCTGGGGATTTGAGGGTACAATCCCCCCTTGTCTGTGTGTGGTGAAACATGACCTTTCCCTGGGGGACCCAAGGGTCACCAGCACATCCCCAGTGGCAAGGCCAGGGGGGATGGCACAGAGAGATCCCCGCCAGAGCCACTGGTCACTGCCATGGACCCCTGCGTCCTAGACCCCCCTGCCTGGCCTGAGCATGGAACTTCGGATGGCTACGATGATGCCCTGGATGTTCCACAGAAGCCCCTTGTTCCCAGCACTGTGGACATGTCCGAGGGAGTGGCAGAGAGGAGGTGGATCTGTGTCCTGCCCACAGGTAAGAGGGCTCAGAGCTGCGCTGTGCCCTCTGCAGAGGCACTCCATGGCAGGGTTTGTGTGTGGGGGTGGGCAGGGACCCAGCAGCAGATCCAGGGGTGGTGAGGGCAGACCCCAGGTGGGGTCTGTCAGGCGGACATGAAGCTGTCCCCCACAACATGCATCCTTCTGTTTTCTTCCTAAGGTGGGATCTACTCCCCTCCAAGTCATCCTGGATCCACCCGGGACCTCTCAGAACAGCCCCCGGGACACACAGACTATGATGATGTTGGCAGCAGTGCCCTGGGGACATCGCCCTGAGGATGCCTTAGCCATGCCACAGCCCTGGTGCCACGTGTGTGGCAGTGTGGTAGTGCCCTGTCTCCAGGAAGGGGTGGCTCTGCCCACAGAGGTCTCCACTCCCTGCCCAGCACTGAGGAAAACAGCTCCTGTGTAGGGATTATCTTTGATTTCAGTGTGAATTTCCCTTTTTTCTTATTAAAACACAAACTGGTCAGAAGCTCACTCCCACGGCTGGGACCTCACTCTGGGGCTGGCACCTCCATCCCAGGTACATCAGCCATCCCTTGGGGACATGGGGCAAGGCCTGGATCCACAGACACATCCATGGGAATGGTGGGCTCAGATGGAGAGTAGAGGGAGGTTTCTGGGATGGGCTCTGAAGTTTTTATTTGGCACTGCCAAATGCACAAAACTGTTCCCACCAACACTGAGGGGAAAAGGGAGAGGGCAGGACCCGGACCCCCTGCAGATGCAGCAGGATCTCCTCCCTGTGCCCCACGGGTGAGGCAGGCTCAGAGCCACTGACAGCCCTGAGAGCTGGGCTGGGAATGGCTCTGGTGGCTGCACGGACTTTACCTAAAGGAGGGGAGGGCTCCTGAAAGATGGGAGCGCCTTCTTGCCCCTGGCATGAGCCCACGGTGGCAGGGCAGCCTGGCCATGGCCCCTGCCTGCGGCACGTCGAGCTCCAGGAGGTTCCCGATCTTCAAGGCTGGCTGAAGTGCCCGGAGGGTATCCAGTTCCTGCAACAGGGCCTGGCTGAAGCCGTCCATGCTCAGCCTGGCCAGGAAAAGAGGAGAAGGTGTCTGAGCTTGTGGGGAGGGAGGTGCTAAAGCAGCCAGGATGCCTGTGCACCCCTGCCTATTGCACAGCATCCACTGCCCAGCTCGGGGATGTTGCGTGTGGAAGGGGGTGTGGCAGTGCCCTCACCCCAGGCTCTGCAGTGGGCAGGAGGGATGCTGGAGCTGCTGGCAGAGCTGCAGGACGCCCTGGGCTCCCAGCTCGTTGTCACTCAGGTCCAGGCAGGTGAGATGGGGCTCCTGCAGGAGCCGCGTGGCCAGGGCCGGGCAGCAGGCACCTGACAGGCGGCAGCTCCCCAGCCTGTGGGGCCGAGGGAAAGAGGGAAGGAGGGCTTTGGCATCAGCTTGGTGAGCTGCTGCAGGTGGGAAGGAGAGAGCTCTGTATCGGAAGGAGGGAGCACTGGCCCATCCCGCAGCCCCTTACCGCAGTGTCCGCAGCGGGCAGGCACAGTGCTGGAGCCCCTCACACAGCAGCTCCACACCGGCATCACGCAGCCCCTCGCTGAAGGACAAATCCAGCTCCTCCAAGCATGTGCTGCTGGCCAGCACAGCGGCGAGATCCTCACAGCAGGCGCTTGTGATGCGGGAATACCGCAGCCTGATGGAAATCCCCGGGAAAGACTCTCAGTGCTCCCCTAGTGCCCTTACTGCTACTCCACCATGGTGGCGGACCCCGTCCTGTTACCACAATCTTGAGCTCCTTGCCCTCGGAGAGTGAGACCCTTTGGGGCACCTCCCCACCTCACATGTCAACCCTGTGCGAGATGCCCGAGGGATCCGGAGGGTGCTCACCGCAGGACACGCAGGCGGCAGCCTGGAGTCTGCAGCCCCTCGCAGAGCAGTCGCACGCCGCTGTCACCCAGGGAGCTGTCACTCAGCTCCAGCTGGGCCAGGCTGGGGTGCTCTGCCAGCAGTGCTGCCAGCTCTGCGCAGCAGCTCTTGGACAGCCGGCACCACTGCAGCCTGCGGGAGAGGATGGAGAACGGGGGTTTAGCACATCTGTCCTGGCTGTTCACCTGCCCATCAAACCCGAGGGACAACACCCACCCCCAGGTAAGCGGGGCCCGGCCTCCCCCTGGCCACTTGCCCGTGTCCCCAGGGAGCAGCGGGGCAGCACCCACCCACTCACCCACTGCACTCCAGTTCGGGTGCCCCCACCCACACCCCAGATCCCGGCCCCAGTTTGGGCTCCGTGCGCGTCTCTCACCGGAGCACCCGCAGGCTGCTGCCCTGGTGCCGCAGCGCCCGGCAGAGCAGGTGGATGGGGCAGGGCAGCTCTTCCCGCAGCCGCAAGGCGAGGGCACCGGGATGTCCTCTGGCTCCTGAGACTCCTGAGCTGCAGGAGAACAGAGTCGTGGGGCACGCGTAGCCCTCAGCGGTGCTGGGAGCTCCCGGCTCCGACACTGGCACACAACCCCCCTACCCCGAGCAGAGCCTCTAGCAGATGGGAGAGCCCCTCGGGAGGCACCTTTATGGTTCTGGATGTGTGAAGGATCTCGAGCATTGCTGCTGGAACCACCCGGGGCGATGTGAGTCACAGGGTGCAGTGAACATTCCAGCACCGGGGATCTCCCTTTGTGAGGGAGAAGGGGGATGGGAAGCCAGACGGACACCTGGGCACAGGTGGACCTGGCAAGGTCGAGCCAAGAAGCTCCATCACCATCAATCCCACAGTGGACAGTGCATGGAGGAGCCCATGTGTTCCTTATTCTCCCCAAGAATAAGGAAATCCTCTGCTGAGGAACTAAACACTCAGGGAAAGGCCAAGATGGTATTCGGGAGGGGGGAGCTCAAAGAGCTTTAAAATCACCCTTTGGGGAGAGAAGGAGAAACGTTTGCAGTTTTGGGTTATTAAAGAAAGGAGTGCAGGACTTACCAAGGCACCGACACATCCTGCCAGTGGAAGGAGCATCCCTGGAGGGTGACAGAATCCAGCCCATCCCAGTGCTGGATACAGAAGGAAAGAGCCATCTGGTCATACAGGGTCATCTTGGTGTCCTGCAAGTCCAGGTCAGTGACATGACCCAACACACTTTGTGTAAAGCTCTTCTCGTTCATCTCAAACAAGAAGTGGAAAGTGTCCATCTCCGAAACCTTCAGTGCTTGGCCATTTTGGGAGAGGCCTCTGTACCTTCCTCGAAGCCACTTTAGCAGTTCTTCCCTGGCTTGTGGTGAAATTCTGCATCCAATGGTTTTGTCCATGTACTCTATGGATTTTTGGCTGACCAGACCAAAGAGGAATTGCACTGTTACGTTCAAATCCTTCCTGGACTTGCTGTAGCTTTCTAATAATTTATTTACATCCTTCTCAAGCCTCTTCAAGCTGCTGACCATTTCCCCATCATCCTCTAGAACATAAAACATTGCTGCAAAAAACTCCTGGAGGTGCAGGTGGGTGAAGGCATAGACACTCCCATGGTCTTCTCCTTCCTTTGGGATCCTTTCGTTGAGGAAGAAGGGGAGAAGACCTGGCTGGTCCAAGCCCAAGTCCTTGATTTCCTTCTCCTCAAAGAGGACCTTGTGCTTCCAGATGCCATCGGCAGCCAAGGAGCAAAGCTGGAGTAGGAACTGCTGGAGGACCTGTGGGTTGTCCCTGTCCCTGTGCTTCAGTAACTGGGAGAGGTAGAACATCATCATCCCTGTGGTGGCTTTGGAGCACTCAAGGAGGTTTTTTGTCCCACAAAGCTCTTGTTCAAGGACAGTGCAGACGGTCCAGCTCATGACAGGGATGACACACAAGCTGTACAGAATCTTGTTGCCTCTGGCAAACGTGAAGGCCATGTCTGCTTTGTTGGGGTTCTCAAAATACCTGTGGAAATACTCCTCCCTGCTGACTGCTGAAAATCCCAGTATCTCCATGTAATACTCACCCTCCAGGCACGCCCCCAGGCTTCCAAGAGCTGTTGGCCTCGTGGTGATGAGCAAAGAGGCCTCAGGGAGCAGAGTCTTCTTCAACAAGCTCATCAGGGTGAGCTTCAGGGGCTTCACTTCCCTGGGGTCAGAGCTCAGCTCAGCTTCTGGCTGAACCAAGGAAAAGCCCAGGGCCTCGAAGCCATCAAAAATGAACAGGAGTTTCTTCTGGTCATCCAGGATCTTCCCAGCTGGCACCCGCAAGCCAGGACAGAACTGTGAAACCAGGTCTGCCACACTGGCTTCCATGGGAAGGGCAATGGCTTTGCAGTCAACGCAGATGACAAAGTCAAACTGCGTGTGGAGCATCCCTTCTCCCCACTCCACCATCACCTTCCTGACCATTGTCGTCTTCCCCATCCCCGAGGCCCCCACCAGCACCACAACCCACGGGGTTTGCCCATCTCCACTGGGTTCAAACAGCGCGGTGGTGATGGCCGTGGCTGCTCCGCTGCTGGCATTGACACATCCCTGGCCGGTTCCCACTGCTCCATCCTTGGCTCCGTGCTCGCTCCGAGGCTCCCTGGTGATGGTCAGGGTGGTGAAGCGGCTGTGGAAGGACGGGCTCTCCCTGGGACAGGCGCCCAGCTCCCTGTCCTGGAGGGACTCCCGGACCATGTGCTCTCTGCTGTTCCACCTGTGCTCTGTGCCGATGAGGATCAGGGTCAGTCCCGAACCCAGACAATTCCCCACCAGGCTACCCGCACTCCTGACACACCAGTAGCCATTTATTCCAATGCTCAGGGCTTTCCTAAGTCTAGCTGGGGCAATAAGGACATAATTTGTGAGGATTTGGGGACTCTGGTTGGTTGGGGGTTCTTCTTCCAGGTCCTGATCTATCAGCTCTTATTTTATCATCCTCATCCACCTGGGAGCAAATGCAACTGCCTGGGGCTGCCTGCAGCCTCTGACTCATGCTCCAGGGGACAAAGGCACTGTTCCTGGGCTCCACAGCACAGATCTCCGCAGAGATATCCTTAATCCCCATCTCAGGAGGAAAGGATCTGCCCAGCTGGCTGCTGGAAAATGCTGAGAGCTTTAAGGTCACTTCCAACCCAAACCATTCTGTCACTCCATGATTTTAAACAATGCATTTGTTGAGGAATTACAAGCCCATGTAATCCACTGCAGGGATGAGCTACATGGACAGCACTGGTGACTCTGCCCCCCAGCACTGTTTCAACTAGGAGTGCCCAGGACTGAACTCAGAGCCCAGGCCCATGCCAGCCGGTGGGGAGGCTCCAGGTGAGGCTGCTCAGCATTCCGGGCTATTAACAGTCCCCCAGGGGGAGTGGGGCTTGGATGTTCACTGCAAGGACTTCCTGCTGCCAGGCAAACCCACCTTGGCTGCTGCAGCAAGTCATTCCACTGTGAGAAACGTCCTTCATCCTGCTTTCTGGGAGCTCGAGGTAAGGATAAACGGTGCTGCCTGAACAGCCACAGGATTTCCGTGGGTGGGTCGTAACTGGGGCTCTACGAAAGGAGAGAGGCTCCTTTAGGAGCTTTGGATGTTCAGGAGCAAAATGGGCGTGAACCTGTGCTGTGACCTGCTCTGCCTGCTCCAGTTTATAAACAGGGCACCTATGTCCGGATTAGGAGGGAGTAACCCTCTTGATTTTATTGTCTGTGAGTGATGATTTTCTTTCCATGATGGAAAAAAAAGCTTCAGGATGATGTGTTTAGCAAAGCTGCCTGTGAGGGATGCTGAGAAAGGGGGAAAGGATGTTCTAAGGCACACTGGGAGTTCAAGGACTCCTTATGGACTACTTATTTCCCTGCTCAGAGCCAGACATCACCCTGTCCCTCCTGCTTGCAGGATATCAAATAATTCTGTGGGTAACTGTTTCTCTCTAAAGGAAACGGTCTCAAGTTGTGCCAGGGGAGGTTTAGACTGAATATTGGGGAAAATTCTTTCACTGAAAGGGTTGTCCAACCCTGGCACAGCTGCCAGTGGAGTGTGGTGGAGTCCCCATCCCTGGAGGGATTTAAAAGCTGTGTGGATGTAGCACCTGGGGACACGGGACAGTGATGGCCTTGGGCAGCGCTGGGGAACATTTGGTCTTGATGATCTCAGAGGGCTTTCCCAGCCTGAACAATTCCGTGATTCTGTGTTCCTTCCCAAGGATGCTGCTGCCACCAACATTCCCGTGTGGGTTTTGAAGGGGGGAGCTCCCCAGGAGCCAGGGCTGTCTTTATCCCTGCTAACTCCTCCTGGGAGGTGCTGTGAGCTGAGAGGGAGGGGGAAAATCCAGCAGCACCGTTTCTAAAGGTTTCCCACTCCCTCTGACCTTGAAAAAGCCATTTTCACCTTGCTGTGTTTCAGCCAGCGTTGCTGCTCGCTGTGCCTGTGCTGCTTTAGGGGGGATGTGACCCTGCCATGGGGAGGGAGACAGGGGAAGTTTATTGTTTTTACAGCTTTTCCTTTGCTTTCCTTTTTCCTACGTCAGTTTAAAAAAAAAAAAAAAAAAAAAAGTTTAAATTCAGAATTTAAATATAACTTGAATTCCGGTCTGAGGCGTGTGAGAGCATCACGTGGGGCTGTTTATCTCCCAAGGCAGAGGCAGAGTGTGTGAACATAAGGAAACCGCCACTGGAACCCCCTGGTCTCCGCTCATCCAGGCTCTGGGGACCAGACCCAGTGGTTCCCACTTGCAGGACCGTCCCTCCCTCCTCCTGCCACCCTGAGGATATCCCTGCTTGATATGGAAGTAGCAAAGAGATTTTGCTAGTCTGGGAAGTGGCGGTTTGGGGGTGCCTCCTGCATTAAACCATGGATTTCCACCAGCTTTGCAGGAATTCAGCCCCTCTGCTGCTGTCAGTAGATCAGCAGATCTGGGAGGCATTAGGAAAGGGAAGCAGCTGTTTGGAGCCATGGAAAGGTCCTGGCCGTGCCTGGCACAAGTCTCTGAAAGAGCAGGGAGTGCTGGCACTGCTGGGTGCGGGACCAGACAGAGAACAGAGGGAACATCGCATCAGCCACAGCTAATCCTGTCTGTGCCAGCCTGTCTGAGCCTAGCTGGCTCCTGGAGCCAAGGACTACAGCACAATAACCTTGCTCATCCCTACTCTGAGAGGGTGTGGGTAGCTGCATCCCAAAGCAGCCCCTGGAAGCACAGCCTGTCCTGGTAGATTTGGGTTCTTGCATCCATCCCTTCATCCTGCAGCTCTCTTCAAACACAGGCGAGGTTTTCCTTTGCAGTGGGATTTAAGCAGCCTGAGTATTTTTTATGCATGACATGCACCTGGTTGGGCACTGGTGGGTGGCTTGGTGGGTCCCAAGTAATTGCAAGCAGCACACAGCCTGATCTGCTCTGAAATAAGGGCTAAAAGAACTCCCAGAACCTGCTGAGGTTTGGGATACAAGCAGGAAGTGACACAGGGATGGGAATCTGAGCCCTGTACCTGGCTGGAGGGGTGAGGCTGTGACAGGGAGTGCTTCCTTTTAGCCAGTGCAGATGAGGAGGAGGAAGAAGATGAGGAGGAAGTGGCTGTGTCTGGCAGTGCCTGGCTGTCTGACAGCAGTCCACAGTGGTACCAGGCTGCATGCCTGGCTCTGGTCTGGGAAGGGCTGTCAAACCCCAGCCTGCGGCAACAAGGAGCAGTCTGGGGAGAAGTGAAGCAGAGCTGGCACAAAACTACCCCAAAGTGCAGCATTTCAGTGTCCTCCCTGCACTATGCAGAGCTTCTCCTTGGCAATTCAGTTTGCTGTTCCTTAACTTGCTGCCAGGGATCATCTCAGTTGGAAATCCCTTATCCTGGTGGGGAGAGGCTCATGCTCCTTTTGACTGTGGTCTGCATACAGGCATCCCAACTTATCAGGCTGGTCCCCTCCCAGATATTTTTCCCAGTGTGTCCCCTCCACTTTGTTGCTGTGTTTCCTGCAATTGCTGCAAATTCAGGCAGGATCTGAAGGACAAAAAAATGGAGCAGCTGAGAGGTCAGTGGTGCAGGGACAGCCCTGAACTGCTGAGCTCAGCCCCAAATGTCAGGGGACGTGGAATTGCAGCTGGGCTACCTTTACCACCCTGTAGCCCCACCTTGGCACCCTGCCCCTCCAGATCCCAGCCCTTCCCTCTGGATTGGAGCGCCCTCCCCCTGCCCCCCCCAGCTCTCCATCTTCATGCAGTCTGCAGAGGTGCATTGTGGGAAACTCCCAAGTTTCCCCCCCCTCGCCTGCCTCCCTCCCTCCTCTCTGCGCAAGAGCCATCTCCCAAGGTGTGACTCGTCCGGCCGGAGGACAGAGGTAAGGGATGCCGCTGGGATGGGGGGCGCGGGGCGGAGGGGCCGGGGCTCCCGGCTCCCGGCTCCGGGACGTGCGGATGTCCTGCGCTGGGTGACAAAGCGAAATGGAGACGTGGAGCTACCTGCTCAAGGTGAGTGTCCACCTCCTCGCAGCCACCTGGGGTGGAGGCCGGGGGCTGCCATGCCGGCTGCCTCTGGAGCCGGCACACCACAGCTTTCTTTGTAAGAGACAAAAAGTGCTTTTTTGACCCCAAACAAGGAGCACGGTGAGGATGGCCGGCCCCGAGTGGCTCCCTTCCCGTCCCAGCTCCCATGTTTTGCTCCCTGAAGGTCAGGCAGCCACAGAAGGTGTTTCTGCAAATGCACGGGTGCCTCCTGCCCGCTTCCTGCCCGCTGCTTCCTGCTGCCTCCACGTACCTGCAGCCTCCGCCGCCGCCTTTGCGGGCTGTGCCGTCCAGCTCGAGCGGAGCCCTTCCGCCCGATCCGAGCTGGGCCGGCGGGAAGGAGAGGCCCTGGATGCCGCAGCAGCGCTCCGGAGGCAGGAGGGCGCGGGGGACAGGGAAGCGGAGCCGGCCATGTGCCGGAAACAGGGCTGCTGGGAGGGAGGAGGAGAAGCAGCATCCCTAGCTAAGCCCCTCCAGCCTTGGCAGGAGAGCTGGTGCACTTCCCCGAAAGGTTTTGAGCAGTTTTCCAGCTGTTTTCCCCCCTCCCATCTGCATGGATAGTGGGACTTATTTGCATTTTGCTCTGCCTGGATGGATTTAATTTCTCTGTTTAATTCTGTTAGTCCCGAGGCAGGAAGGAAGCAGGAACAGCTGGCAGCGTGGTTCAGCCTTCACCTTTTCCGAGGAAAGGGGGTTGTTTTGTTAGGCAGGGGGAATTTGATATCAATTAGGGAGTGTATCCTTTGATTTGACCCTGGGCGTGTGCTGGAGAGGAGCTCACAAAGGGAAATCTGCCCCAAAACACCCAAAAGGAAGAAAGATGTCAGAGGCAATAGTGCCTATTTTAAGGGAGAATATTGCACCGAAGCAGTGGGAGAGGAGTGGATGCCAGACCAGGGCTCCCGAGTCACGGTGTGTGGTTCCAGGGAAGGAATGCTTTGGGAATGTCTCAGGCCCTTCAGTCTGATGTCCCTGCTCTCTGCGCATCCATGTGCATCCCTGTGATGTGTGTTTGCCGGGACCTGTTGATTTGCTCCTGTTTACTTCTCTGTCCCTCTGGTGGCTTCTGGGGAGGGGCAAAGGGGGAAAGGAGGATTTTTAAAATTCAATCGAGGTCAGGCTGGCAGAACTTGGGCATTGGGACAAGAGGAGGAAACCTCCCCGCCGCAGCCCCGTTTTCCTGGGTGGGGCTTGGGCAGGATGCCGTCAGGAGAGGGAGGATGGACTATGCTGGATTAAGCTCCCTGTTCCATCTCAAGGCTGACCTCCAAAAGTCTGACCTTCACAGGTTTGACCTTCAGCGTTTTCCATCTGTCCTTTCTCAGCCACGGTGCCCAACACCAGCATCTAACCCTGTGATATTGTGGGAGGGTGGGGGAAGAAATCCCAGATTTCTCCATAATGTGGATTTTCATCTCGCTGCATCCATCCCCTCCCCTAGCAGGCTGCTGGGATGGGGGACTGGAGGACACCCTGGCACAGTGTCCCCATCCTGGATCAGGTGTTGGGGCTGGCAGACGGGGCGGAGGGAGGGATGGAGCTCCCTGAGCAGGGATTTCTGTGCTGGAGGAGATTTTGGCCATCCTTCCCCAGATGCTTCCCAGCTTTCTGCTGGGAAAGAGTCCCCTGGTGTTGCTGCACAAGGTAAGGGATGGGTTTTACCCCAGAGAGTGTGGGGAGCCTCCCTGGAAGGTCACTGCCTCATGGAATTGGCCCCTTGTCTGCCCGCAGTGGCTTCTTAGATTTCATCTGCAGAGCAACAGTTTTCAGGCTGATGCCTGCAGATCCAGGGGCTGCCAGATTCCAGACCCAACTCTGCATGTGAGGAATTGCTTCCAGAATCTTTTTGCTGTCCCCAGATGAGCCACAAAGGGGGTGATGCTGCATCAGGCAGAAGGGATGGACTTAGGATGCCCATAAACTGGGGAGGCATGTTGAATTTGCTGCTGCTTCCTGCAGTGGTTGGGGCTATTTCACTGTGTCACATATATCCCTAATCCTTTGTGGATATTGAATTTGGGATACAGGACTAGGAGGAAGAGGCCTTAAAAGCAAGATCTATCAGAAGGGGAATCAAGTCTCCTGAAGCTGGGGACTGGCTCGTGGCTTCTGGGGGAACAGTACCCCAATTTGGAAGCATCTTCCCTCTTCCCAAAGGCTTTTCCCAAGTGCTGGCAGGCCTGGGGTAAGGAGTAGGGCTTTGTGGTGGGAAGGAGTGAATGTTCACCCTTTTCCAAGAGGCAGGGAATGCTTGCTGACCCTGTCACATTATCCCCGAGCTGGCACCACAGACCCAGAGCTGAGCAGAGAACTGAGATGAGCCGTATGGCCCCAACCAGGGTGTTGCTGGCATTGAATTTTTGGCTCTGGGAGGGCTGGAGAAACATTATAAAGAAATGAACTGAGTGTGTTTGCAAAAGTCAAGACATGAGGAGTTGCCCAGGGTAGGATGAAGGATGCACCCACATCCCCATGAGGTGTCACACTCAGAGGTTAAGGCTCCAGGATTCCTGTTGCTGCGATGTCTCCCAAAGTCTTCCCCATTATTGCTCCAGTGCTTTGATCCAGTGTCCTGACAAATAGCTGCCATGGAAAAAAAAAGTCATCTTGGCTGAGAAGCCTTTCCTTTGTTCCCTGAATTTCTGTCTTGGGGCGAGGAATGCTCAGTCCTGCCAGGGAGAGGCTCAAGATCTAACACCTCCTGATTTTTGAAGGGTAAAAGCTACAATTTTGTTCTGCTACAAAAAAAATATTGAACTATACAGGAGAAAAGAAAATTTGATTTTGTGTCTCAGGAGTGTTCAAACTCAAGATCAAAACGGGGTTAGCACAGCAAATTGAGGTGCTCTGAACCCTGTTTTGGGGGCCTGGGGACTGTGTTAGGACCCTGAGGAGCCAGACTTTGCAGCAGGATATTTTCAACCCAACCTCAGCAAAGTATTTCCAGATTCTATCAAATTCTAGAAATTATTTTTCTGTAAGATGTGTCTGAGAGTGCAGCTGTATGGGGGGGGGTTGGTGGCACTTGAGGGGCCTTGCTAGATATGACTTCTGCCGACCGCAGGCCAGCGCTGTGCCGGATGTGAGTCAGTGCCCACCACTTCGGAGTCAGTCGGAGCACGTGGCTGGAGACAAAATCTTCTCTCTCCCACGGCTGTTTGGTAGCACCTGTTTTTTGCTGTGCTCATGGCTGTGTACAGGCAGGGTGTCTTACCAGGGTGGATTGGAGCTGTGTTTGGGGCTAAAAGCCCCCAGAAGAACACAGGCTGAGCCCCTGGCAGGAGTGTGGTGTGTCTGCAATGCCTCCTCCATCTCTCTGAGAATAAAATGTCTGCCACGTCCATCCCAGCAGCTCTTTGGGGACAGGATGTGTGTGGTTTGCAGAGGTGATGCTTAGCTCAGAGCTTGTTATCTGCAGAGGTTGTGGTGCAGAAAAAGAGCATAAATGTCCTGTTCCTGGGCTCTTGCTGGTGGGGAGTCTGAAGTGCTGTGTCACCTGTGTGGGCAGCATGGCTGGGCAGCCTCCAGAGAGGATCCTAGCACCGGTGTCACAGCTCTGTGTAGCTGGTGACCCAGGGTCGGCACCCCAGAGCCCTTCCCTTTGCAGATGGAGGGCAAAACCACTTTTGCTGGCCTGGAGGAACCTGTTCTGTTCCTACACCTCACCTTGGTGCCTGGTACAACCCAATGTCTGAGTGTGGATGCATCACCTGTCCTGGGAGAGAGGGGACGTGGCTCGGTGACACTGCGAGTGAGGAGGGGTTCCTGGCCATTCTCTGGGGGTTCTGGGGGTGGTGGGTGCAGGTTTTTGGTCTCTGTCAGCATCAGCTGGACCAGTGAGGAGTGTGCTGTGGCTCAGAGCAGCTGCAGGAATTGCCGCAGCCATGGAGCAGAGGCTTGGCTGGCAGATCTCCCCCCGTGGCAGCGATTTGAGGCTGCTGCCACTGCTAAAATACTTCCAACATCTGACACTCTCCACAACAAGATACAAAGGGCTTGTTTGAGAGGGAAGCGTTTAATCCAGGGACGGGGGGGAGGCATGTGGGGAGTAACAAACAACAGATTGGGAAAAGGATTCATAAATATCTCATCAAGAGTGAAGTGGGTCACTGGTGTTTGCTGTGTCTTGGTGCTGCTGTCTCCAAGGGTTGGATTTGGGAGGGCTGGGAAGCACAGCAGGCTCCTGCACCGCCTCTCCCTGGCTGTGCAGCACTGAGGCCATTTGAAAGCATCTATGACAAGTGATTCTGCTGGCGTGGAGCTTGCGTTGTGTTTTATCACGTTTGCCGTGCGTTGCGTCAGGAGCCGGGGGCCGAAATAGCCTGGAAGGGAGCTAAATCCTCCTTGGGGAGCTGCTCACGGCAGCTGAGGGAACACAAGCTCCTTATGTAAAGCTGCTTTAATATTTATGGTAATATCAGAGGCGGTGCATTACCTCATCCATCTTTGCTGCACTTCTTGGGCATGGGGAAAGGCTTAGTCACTACTCTGCCATCCTTCTCCTGGGTGCTTGCCTGGTGTCTCCCCGCCTTCAACGCAGTTGTTCCTCCTGCAGCTCAGAAAAAGGGAGAAATGCTGGTTTTCCCCATTGGAAAGAGGGAGTTGAAGCACAGGGAAACAGGATGTGCTGCTCAGTTGCAGGAGGGGACTGGACATAAGTCCTTCCAGTCCTGGCAGATCACTCCACACGTGGCAGAGGGGACAGGCAGACACCTGAGGACACTTCGCAAAGGATAGGGTGGTCCAAGCTGCATTCCTTAGGGGTAGACAAGAAGGTCAAGGAGAGTGGGATGGTGAGAGTACTGGGAAAGGAGCTCCCTCTGCTGTGCCAGAGCCACCTTTGGTGCCAACTGCTGTTTCCTTAGGGAGAGCAGGGGTCTGTCTGTCCTGTGCACAAAGGGATAAGTGCCTTCTTTCCAGACAGGCAGAAGTGGCAAAGAAAGGTAGAAGAGATTGGGGGATAAGGGGGAATATTTGAAAATAAGGTGTTTCCTGCCATCTCTGGCTCTTTCTGCACAGCATTTCTCCAGGTCAGACATGGTCAGTAGCTATTTCCAAGACAGATGTTTCCAACTGGAGGACACCTGGAGTGTAGGAATGGACATTTGTTGCAGGATAAATCCTGATACATAACCCCACTGTGCTTCCAGTCTCAGGGTGGCAGTTGAGGATCAGATGGAAACGTGCTGCTTTTTATAACAGAGGGAAAAACTGTATGGATGAACTTCCCACTGCATCCCAGACCCACACCCTGGAGCAGCTGCTTGGTCTTGCAGTGTGACTGACTTTCCCTTTCAAATGAAAGCAGTAGGGGAGGATGAGGGGATTTGGGGATGGGACAGGGCTGGTCCCTGCAGAGGGAAGGGGCTATCCTGATGGAGCTGTGCTGTGGCACAGCTTAGCAATGACTCATCTGCTCCGTTCAGTGCAGGATTGATGCTGCTTTCATCTCTGCACGCAGGAGACAGATGAATAGGTGTGTTTGGTGATTTGCTGGGATTTGAGGCAGGAAAGGTGCCCTTCAGGGAGCGAAAGGAAGCTGTTCCTCTGCTAGCCTGTTGCTCTGGCCGAGGGCAGCTTGTTGCATTGGGTGAGTCTGACTGCACTGACCTTGAGAGCATCCCAGGGGAGCTGTGGTGTTTGTGTACCAATCCTTGCAGCAGAAGCAATCTGGAAGGCTTTCCTTTTTCTTTTTCTCCTCTATCATCCCTGTTTTTATTATGCCAGCTCCCTCTTCCCAGCCTGGGAAAGAGCTGGTTAGCTGCTGGCAATGAGAACCTCCTTGAAAAGGCACTGATTGTTAAACAGAAATAACATGGAGCAGGGAAACGTGGGGGAATGAAGCTTGTCTCCCACAAAATCTTATTCCCAAGTGCTGCTGCCTTTGTAGGAGGCAGGGAGGGAGCTGGAGGGGGGAGGAATGGGTAGACAGGCAGAGACAGCAACTGACAAGAGAGAAGAGAGGAAAAAAAAGATGTGAGGAGCTATAAAGAAGAAAGCAGAGGTAGGAAAAGTGTCATTAGAGAAAAATGTGGTGTGATGGAATAAAGGAAAAGGAGGAGACAAGGGAATGGAGGGGAACCCTTGTGTGCAGGCTTAGCTTTTGGAAATGAGGAAAGCACCTCTCTTCAGTCTGCGGGAGACAGAGGTGCTTAAAGGTGAGCCCATGGTCATGGCCTTGGAAGTACAGGATGGACAGGAGAGATGATTCCCAAGGTAGGGAGCTAAGAGCACACAGAAGAGGGTTAAGTACTGGGATGGAAGAAGATGTGCTGCTAAGGGTACCCAGGACCCAGAGGAGGAGGAGAAGCCAGGCCAAAGGGTCTGGAGAGATACTGGATGATCCTGTGGCTACTTGCAGTGATGGAAAACCATAGACAAAAGCCCTTTTATGCAGGCACTTAAGAACTGCAAATATTGATTTTTGGCTTAGTTTGGTTTCTAAATCTTTTAAAACCTTTTCTAAGCTGTGTGAGGGGTTTGTATTGCTTTTAGTGGAAATCCACTTAGAATCAGGAAATTCTGTTTGTGGCAGTGCAGGGCACGGGAGCAGGTCAAAACTCCACAGCCCAGCATGGGCTCCAAGCAAAACCAGCTTTCCTTCCCCAGGAATCTGGATCAGTGAGGGGTGTGGATAAACCCTGAGGTGCCTGGGCTTTGCAGGGTCCCCATTTCTCAATAAAAAGGTGAGTTTGCCCTCTCTGTGATTTGCCTCACCATCTCCATAGGCTGCATATGGTTTTCCTAGGGAAAGAGCAGAAGTTTAATGCTTGGGCCATGTGCTGTAACCACACGAATATCAGTGTGTGAGTGGCCCAGTTAGCTGATATCAAAGCAACAAAGAAGGTAATTTAATATTTATGATACGATTAATCTGACTCTCCCTGCTTTAACCTCTGAGCCCACTTCAGTTGTGGGCTCCTCTTACTATTTCTTTGTGTTTCATTGTACCAGATTGAAAAAAAGGATAAACTGATCCCAAACCAGAGGAGCAGAGTCCTGGGAATGACTGTGTGCAGCCTCAGCCCTGGATTTATGTAGGACTTGTGCTGACAGAGCAGTATGGATGCTCTCTGGAAGCACAGGAAAAGGTGAGGCAGGCGATATCTACAGAAATATTACAGAATGAGCACTGAGAGAAAAATATTCTTGCACTTGGCCAGGCCCATGTTTCCCTTCCAAGTCACAAGCCACAGTGACGTCTGAAGCTGAGTGAGCATCCGGGGTGGGTCTGTGTGGTACAGGATGCCCAAGTGTCTGATACACACTCAGCAAACCATGAGAGGGGCACAGTCTGGGCTTTCCAAAAGGGTTTGGTATCCCAAAGTAGGGAATGCAAGCATCGTCCAGCTGCAGTCAACGAGAAATATGGGGTTTTATGGTCACCAGACCTGTTGAGCATGAGGAGCTGGACTGGAAGATCCTTGTGGGTCCCTTCCAACTTAAGATATTCTGTGAGAGCTATGGAATTCCATGATTTTCGTGCTGCAGTTTCCTCAGTCTGCTCCAGCTGACTGTCACTGGAGCAGCTGGTGGCCACCAAGCAATGGCTGGCAAGGGAGAGCAGGAGAAGGAGGTGTTTCCATCTTATACTTAGGAGCCAAAAGGTGCTGCCCAGTTTTGCTCTAGACTGAAACCTGACATTTCTGTGAGATTTATTCCATTCCTGCCTAAATGGAGATGAAAGCCCCACATTTGTCAGCCTCTTTTCCAGAAGAGTCAGCAGCACAGATCATTGCTGCAGCCCTGGGACTTTGTTCCTGTCATTAGAGGAGTGATCTGCCCTCTGAGCTGCTGTGGAAGGAACCTCTGCTTGCTGAGGTTTTTGAAGATCCTCTTCAGCTCTCGATCCAGACAATGAGCTCTGATTTCACTTAGCAGGCAGAAAGCTCCCGGCAGGCTCCTGGCAGCCCTGAAGGTCAGCGGGGAGCCAGCAAAGGCGGCGGCTCAGATCCGATGCTGCCTCCTGGTTACTCTCTATTTCCCAAGCTCGGAGCTGATGTGGTGCTGAACTGCCAGAGCCTTGTGGCAAAGTGCCCAGTGCATTGTCCTCTCCTCCCATCACATGGAAGTGCAGCCACAGGAGCTCCATCCTCAGCTCACCCTGCCCTGCCAGGTTTGTGGGGTGGGGTTGTTGCAGTGGTTTTGCATCTCCTCAAAGCCCACTTTGTCCCATGGTGCAGCTGTTCACTGCTTCCATCAGTTCCCTGGGGAAGAGAGCCCCAGCTGATCACCAGCATCCTGTTTGGCTCCATGGGCAAGTCCAGCAAAGCCTAAAAGGAGATGACAGGAGTGAGATGTCTCTGTCACCAAGAGATCCAGCTCTGCGGTAAATCCATGCAGTCAATTCTCTGTTTTGCACCAGCTGAGGATCTGGCACTTGCTTTGTTTGGCTGTTGCTCCACCAAAATGCTGGCAGGAATAATCCTTTTATCCCCGATACCTGTGAGAACTGAGGAACTAATCCTGGTTTCCTGCAGTACCCATGTGGAGGGAGAGTATCACACAGGATCACTTATTAACCACTTCCTAAATGGACCTAGGGTTAGTGCTGCGAAAGGAAGGGTGGAGGGTGAGACAAGCAGGGAGGATCTATCCATCTGCTCTCCCAGGGAACAAAGTGTTCTCTCTTTACCCAGAAGGCATGGAAAGGTGAGCAAAGGCAAAGTAAGTTTATTTGGTTGGATGTGAGTTTGTCGTTGCTGACAAATGGCCTCTCACACACACAGAGCCAAGATGGACTTGGACTATGGATGCCCAGATGTGGCAGCCATAGATGACAGTGGGTCCAACTTGTTTGATGTTCATGTTTGATACTAGGAAAAAATCCTTCCCTGTGAGGGTGCTGAGGCCCTGTCACTCATTGACCAGAGAAGCTGTGGCTGCCCCATCCCTGGAAGTATCCAAGGCCAGGCTGTACAGGGCTTGGAGCCCTCTGATCCAGTGGAAGGTGTCCCTGTGGCGTGAACAAGGTGAGCTTTAAGGTCCCTTCCAATCCAGGCCATTCTCTGGTTCTGTGATTGTTGCAGGCACAGAGCCTGTAGTAAATGCTTTGAATGGAGTTCACAGTTCTGAAAGAAGGAGCCAACAGTTTTCCAGTTTTTCTTTCTGTCCTCCTCATCGCCTCCAGGCAGAGCAACACTGGCTCGCTCTGCCCTGTCACTCACCTCTCCTTGCTCTGCTTCCCCCTCCAGGTGCTGTATCATGTCCAGGTAGGACACTGCCAGCGTGACAAGCATCCAAAGACAACTGCTCCCAGGCCTTGAGCTCAGGTGGCTCCTCTGCTTCCTGCAGCAGCTGGGCAAGGGAGAAGAGCTGGGATAGCCCCACGCATCCAGTCACTGCCCACAGCACCCCTAGGATGGATTCCAAAGGCAACGTCCGAAGCGGAAACAAACCCGACACCAAGGCTGCCAGCTCTGGGAAGCCGGAAAAGCCCAACCCTGGGCCTGCCACGAATGCAGACAAGAAGGAGGCCCCCAAAGAGCAGCCTGCTTCTGCCACGGCCACCAAGAAGGCAGGCGGTGACGCTGCCGTCGCCAACAACCACAGCAACCTGAAACCCAGCCCTGCCGCCACGGAGACGCAGGAGGCCAGTGGCCAGTCCCCTGACTCTGACCACAAGGGAAACAGCTCCGAGGAGTCACCAGGCAGCTTCTTCGACAACATGAAGCCCTTGATCATCATCGGAGGAGTGGCGGTGGCTGCGCTGGCTGTGATTGTGGGAGTGGCATTCCTAGCCCGGAAAAAATGAAGACCGAGACAGGGTGGGAATGAAAAACCCAGCCCAGCTGTACAGCTCCTTTTGAGACAAATGCATGCAGAGAAATTCTATACATAGCTATATATATAGAGAGCGAGCTAGATAGGTCAACAACAAACACCAACTACAACTCCAGGGTCTTGTTCAAGACAACTGTGCCAGTCTGACCCGCTGTGGGTAACTCCATGCACTCAGTGTGTTCTTTCATGTAATATATCTTGGCTTATACCACTGTGTATAGATTACAGCTTCTCCTGATTGGTGTAAATGATGGTGTCCCCTCCCCTCCCCTGCTGTCCTCCCTGGGAGACACGCCCCCTCCTTGCAGTCCCGTTTTCAAGTCCAAAGTGTTCTACGTCCCATCTGGAGTCGCCACTTTGTGTTTTGGTTTCTGTTTGGTTCTGTTTTAACTTGAGCCTTTGTAAAGAAGATGGAAGGGGAGCGCTAAGGCCCAGCTCGCCTGTTGTGCTGGGCTGGGGGTGTTTGTCCAGCCAGCCCAGGGAAGCGCAGGGGCAGTGGCAGGGAAGAGGCAGCTCCCTGACCCAACAGCCACGGGTGATCCCTAATCAGTCTGTGTACCTGCTGCTCATCATCCCACCTTGGAATACCTGCCTGGGAAGTGCCCCGGAGGAACCAGGGTGGCTGCAGGCGAAGGCTGCAGCGTGGCAGAGCCGAGTGTGAGCCTGGGATATTTCATCAGGTCACTCCTCTGGCTGAGCTGCCAGTGGGATAGTGACCAGAGGGGCTGTGCTGTGGCCCGGAGAAGTCCCATTGCAGCCTTCAGGATCCCAAGGCTCACCAGGGTCATGTAGGCAGTATTCAGGATAGAGAGACTTTGTTTTGGATCTAGTATTTCCTAAAGTTAGGCTGGGCTTTGCAGGGTGCTGTGGCCTCAGTCCAAGCTCCCTCAAGGTTGGCTGGAGTATTTATGTTCATTTTTTTTGAACTTTGGATAAGGCTTTTCACTGGATTTTTCCCCCCCCACTGGAGGCTGTGGTCTCTCAGCACATGGGAAGACAGTAAAAAGGGAGCTGGTCATGAGCTGGTCTTAGGGGCAGAGAGGACCTGGGACCACACGAGAGTAACACTGTCCTACCTGCTTTATACCAGGGAAACCACTTTCAAGGGCACTGGAGTCTGTCCTGGGTGGATTTCTTACCTCCCTCTTGTGACAGTAGTTGCAGGGATTTGTAACTTGTCCACACTTTGGAAATGGAAACAAATTTCCAGCCCTCGGGAGCAGCCTGATTTCATGGGTGAGTACCTTGGCTCCAACGCCAGACCTTGTGAGGGGGAGGAGAGAGGGTGTTTAGTGCTTTGGTAGATGCTCAGCACTAAACAGCAAGACGTGAGGAGATCTGGCTCTGAAAGCTTCCATTAGGCTTCTCTTGACTGCTGCAAAACAGAATGTTATAAAAACCCCTTACATTTTGGGTTTCAGTTGGGTCAGAAATTAGATGAAGTCCAAGGGGAGCTTGGCAGCAGCCGCAGCCCACGGGCAGGAGCAGGAGTGATGATTAGAGAGAGGCTGTGACACAGAGGGGTGAGTTCTGTTACCGAGCCCGTCATGCACCTTTAACTGAGATGGATGGGTGAATTCAGGGGCTGCAGGGATACAGGGAGGTGTGCATTTCTCAGGTGCTGCCTGTACAGTGTCTGCCTCTGGCACAGTCCCTGGACAGGATGGTGGGGGGGTATAACCTGACCTGGCAATTCTTCTCTTGGCTCATATCTCTCTTACCTCCAAATCTGACCTGCTGAATGCCCATGGTCTTGGAATGCATGGCTACGCCTACAGTGAGGTCAGAAAATATTCCCAAAGCCTCTGGGAGTATCAGATGCCTTGTCCTGGTGCAGCAGGTTGATGTCTGATCTCTCTGCCAGCAAAGAGACATGGGTGGGTGTGTTGGGCTCACAGGACTTTTGGGAAGCAGGGCTACAGCTCCAGGTGAGATCCTGGTAGCCTGAAGCACTCTTGGCGTGAACTGTGGATGTGTCTCCCAGCAGCAGTGTGTCCCTTACAGCCTGGGGAAGGGTTAGAAGCAGAAGGGTCTGCTTCTCCCCTCAGATCTCTGAAGGACAATTTTGCAGGGAAATTTTTGCAGGAAGTTTTGTTTATGTTGCTCAGAAGGAAGGGAAATCACCTCCTCATGCTCTGGTTCATGTTTTGCCAAGTAGGATGATGATTTTCAGACAGTGACTAATGTTTTCAAGAGATGTTTCTACCTTTTCTGTCCCCTGCCTCCCTCTCAGCTCTGGCCCAGGATTGTTTCTAGAGGTGTGTGATATTAGGCACAGCATCTATCTATTCTGCCCTGACCAGCTTAGATAGACTGGGGGAGGAAAATGAAGCACCTGCTTCACTTGAGTCTCCAGTTTTGGTTTCTAAAATGTTTTTATTTCCTCGTCTTCACCTTTGGCAACAGAAGAGGGGAAAACTGTTCTCAGCCAATGGCCTTAACCTTTTCTCCATCTCCAAACCCTGCCTGCCCTTAGAGCACTTGGATAAAAGGCCACCAATTTCATCCAGAAACACCACAGAGGTGGTGATGGGGCTGCAGCTCCTCATCTAGATACATTGCTCATTTGAGCCCTCCCTGCACGGCAAACCTGGCATGTGCCTATTTGAAAGGGATTTTTGAACGTGGTATGTCCTGTTCCCAAGGGATTTTCCACTTCCTGTGATCACTTAACAGTCTGCTGTCCAGGTTCAGCACCTGGAACCCACCTCTTTGGCAGTTTGGTTTGGAAAACACCTGTCTGTGTGTCTGTGTGTGTGCACCACCCTGCCTTGAAGCACATCCTGCGTGTGTGTGCGTGTACAAACCTTTGTGTTGTATTGCTGCAGTCTGGGAGGGGGAGAGGATCCAAGCTGGAGATGCCCCTTCCTTCGTTCCCTGCATTCACACCAAGTGTCTGTGATGTCTTTTCTGTGCCATTCCCACCATGCCATGCAGCTCCTGAATTCCTTTCCCATCCTGGTTTCTCCTCAGTGCAAAGAACGTCTGGCTGGTGAATTGCTGAGTGTGTGGTGTGCCCATCATGCTCAGAGCCCTGAGCCCCTGCTCCCCTTCCTGGATAGTCATATGGGCTCTTTGCTTTAAAATGAGGCACTTTTAGACTATCCTGGACTGTGCTGTAGCGCTTTTCCAAGTGTGGCTCTAGTGTTGAGCCGGGCAGATCCAGCATAGATGCCACACTGTACCGCAGCCCTGACTTGCAAACACCTCCTGTCCTGCCTTACTGTGCCAGGCTGTGCAGTGCTTTCGTTCTGAGCCAAAAATGTCCAGCGAGCACTAGGCTGAGGGAGCAAATCCCTCCTCCCTCAGCCCCAAATCTGTTGAAGCAGAAGGCTTAAATGACTGAACTCGCTGCGCTAAATAAATATAGTTGTCTTTTCTCGTACTGAGCACACGCCGTTATTTGCTTGATGTCCTTCTTTGTGTGGTTTTTGTGGTATGAAGTCCTTCCAGTGACATCTCCGTGGGGAGAGTGAATTAACGCTTAAAACTAATCAGAGTCTGTGCTTGGGGTTTGAAGAGATCTAGATTGCTAGTTTACTCTTTTGATCAAGTCGATAAATTATAAATTGGCAAAACTGGTTTCAGACTTTACAGGTTATCACCAAAACTCTCAGTTGAATCACTGCACCCGATCTCAACCTCTTTTTAGGGAACCATCAATTTTAGTTGAATATAAAGATGTCATTATGCTGTCTTGGACAACTCAGTAGAAGGATTTTTGCTGCTTCTATTTTAAGAGAGATGAAATGGATTATGCTTCTGCTTCCTACTTATTTAATACCCTGTGGATAAGTCCTGTTATTCCTCACAGTGCTGCAGCAGGATGCAAACTAATCTGGCAGCCAGGGGATAATGCAGCAGCATTTTTGGGAGGGTAGGAACGCATTCCTGCAGGTGCTGTTCACCTGGGGCTCACTTAAAGCACTCAACAGTCACTTGCCCTGAAACATTTCTTAGTTCCTTTGGGCTGGGTGATAAATTAAACATCCATTTGTGTCTCTGATGGATTAAAGTTTAAGGGTTGATCCATAGAATACTGAAAACAAGGGGAATTTTTCCATTGGCTTCACCATGCTCTGGCCTTTGAGTTCTTGTTGGCACCAGGGATATGATCACAGGTCATCATAAAATCATCTCAATTACACACTTATTTTTAAATTGACACAGATGTTCCTTAGGCTGAGTGTATGGAGTCTCTTCTCTGAGGCAGACCTTCTCCTACTGGCATCAGGATTTGGGTGTGAACAACAGTGGTGCAACCAAAAACCCCTGGAGCTGGTGAAAGATGATTTATGCCTTAAAATAGTCCCTGCTTTTCCTGGAAACGGCAGCCTTCTAACTGTTCTTAGAATTGGTTGATAATAACAGTGCTGAAGATTGGAGAGGAAAATGATTCTTCAAGAAACAAACCAAAAAAGGAAGGCAATGAAAAAATATGTTTGAAAGGGGAAATTCTCAGCATTTCAATCAGCTCCATGGAAAGCTTCAAGTCTGAAGATTCTGAGAGGGTGCAAAGAACAGAGCAGAGAAGTGGAGAGAAAAATTATTTAATTATCTTAATAGCTTTGGTAAGGACATTCTGGCTTTTATATTCTCTCCCCACCCCCCTCCCTTTTTTTTCTCAGGAAAAGGCAAAAACGACCAGCTCTGATGCCGTGCAAATTAACCTCTGCTAATTGCCTTTTCCAGATGAATTCCTGCTGGCTCTGTGGAATGTTAAAGGGTTAGAAAAATACCTGAAGTTTTCTACAACTAACTTTGCATTATTAAGGAGAATTGCCAGGACATTAGGAGGGGCTCTGTTCTCTTTTTGTGTGCTTTGCTATGACAAGGACCTTGAAAATGCAGCCTGATTGCACTTCCATTCTCCTGGTCCATGCCTTCCTGCTGGAGCAGGAATACTGATTCCCTTCCCAGGCCGTAGCACCTTGCTGTGGTGTCATTCCCTTCACCACGGAGAGGTCCATAGGGGCAGGCAGCAGCATCACATCTCATTCGTGAGCTGGCTGCAGTTCTGCTGTGCAGCTTGGGCACTTCCTGCCATGAAGAGACTTTGATCTGGATCATAACAGTTCTGTAAAGTCTCATTGTGGGAGGCTGGAACTGCTATTTACACTGGAGGTATTTTATTCTTTTTGGGGAGATATCTGCTGATGCTGAGGATTTGATTGCACATTTTGAGTCTCAACTGACAACGAAACCCAACTCAACTGCAACCAACCTCAGGGTGCAGCCTTCCAGCAATCCCCAGGGTGTTTAATCCATTGAATAATGTGCGTTTAGGCTGACTTTTTCCTCTTCTCTTTGAGATCATCAGTCCAGCCCTGTGAATTGCTTTCCTTTTAAATTCACAAATACCTGGGGTGTCTGTTCACACCGGATCTTCAGCTGCTACAAACTACGGGGTTCCACCATTTTCTGATCTGATTCATTGCTTGTTCTTTCCTCTTTCTTTAGGCACTGCACTGTATTCCCTTTCCTTTCCCTACTTTCTTCCCAAGCAGCTCTGCAAATGTGGCCTCTCCATAGCCCAAGGCTGGGGCAGATTTTCAGTTGGCTAAGACAGGTTTTTGGTGGTCCCTCAAAAATACAGGCAGTGCTGGGCCCCCAGATTGTGTGTCACAGCAGGGAATGTGTGAAGCTTTGATCTGCCCTTACCTTTGAGGGTCTAAGGCTGCAAGAGGCTGAGTGCTTATCTGCCACAGGATTTGTAGTGGATGAGAAATCCCCAGGAAGGTCCTGCTCCTGTCCTTTCCTGTCAGTCAGGTGTGAAATGTTCTGGCTGCTCGAGAGGTGCTGACATGGTCTGAGCACACACCACACTTGGCTGCAGCCAGAGCTCCTTCAGCTGTCTGGAACACCAAAAACAGAGGGAAAAGAGAAGTCCTGAAGTTGAGGACTTGCACTTTTGCCAGCCTGGAAGGATCAGCTGTTGTGCCAAGGGTGAAGGTGCAGGGAGTGCAAGGATGTCCCTTTTGAATGGGCTGATCGGGCATCACTGGGTGATAGAGAACTGTGGGACTTCTGGGCCTCAAAAATTCACATTTCATTCAGTTGACCATAATAGGCCTCAAAATCCTATGAGAGATCAGAGCCTTTGGCTTTCCTAATTCACGAGTTTGGATCTACCTTGTGCTACAGCTCTGCTCCTTCCTCTGGACAGTGTGCTCGGATATGCAGTACTCTGAGACTTGTGCTTCTCTTTTTAGATGCTCTTCAAATTAAATAGATTTTATTTCTGCTGAAAAGCATAACCTGGGCTAAATAGGCTTTGGACTGGCTGTTCCTGTTTCTCTTCTGGTTGTTCCCATCTTGCAATTCACAAACAGTTCCGTCACTTTTCCATTTCTCAGCCCCAGCACAGCATCCCAAGCATGAACATACAGGTTCTTTCTGTCTGTGTGATGATGCTGCAGTACCAAAGCTCCCACGAAGAAAAGAGGAATTTTTAATCACCTTTCCAACAGTCAAGTCCTGCATCATATCCCCGTTTTTGCCATGGCCATTTCAAGCAGCCAAGCTTCTGGGGCAAGCTGATGAGAACGAGGGTGCCACACAATTTTGTCTGGTTAAAAAACAACCAACCAACCAACCAACCAACAAGGGAATAATTTGGCTTTACTGAGTTTCAAGCAGCCCTTCATAACCCTGGTGCCTTTTCCCAGGACTGTTTCAACTGAAGCCTTTAAAAGTTGCAGTTTCATGTCCCCGGGAAACCAACTCTCTTCCAGTGGTAGGTGCAGGTTGGGTATATGTTGATGGAGAAACTAAAATTGTGGGAAGGGAACTCGAAGGTCAGATTACAGGGGATTTTTATTTTGGTTTTGGTTTGTTTGGATTCTGTTACTTCTCCAGGGACTGATCCAAAGCCCTTGGAACTCAGACAGAAATGCCTGATGTTTCTTTGGAAGCCTCAGGCACCTTTCTAACCACGCCAGTGGGTTTTGAGTCATCTCCTGAGTGTGTTTTCCAAACAATAGGAATTTTCCAAGTGACCCCTTGAATTCTTCCCTGTACAAACAGACCTGCTTGTCACTTACACATCTTTACCTGTGTTCAACATACAGGTTTGGGATTTTTTTTTTGCTCTCAGAAAAAATATGCTGCTAGACACATTTCCTGGAGGGAAATGGACACCTACCTACACACAAAGCTATCCAGCTAATTTATACCTTGTTGAATTTATAATCTTGTCTATGCTTCTATGGACACTTTGTATGGGCTGCAGCTCAAATCCTAAAATAGTCAAGAATTTTTTCCTTTCCCATATAGTATTCTATTTACTTTGACTTTGAAAACAAAAAAAGCGTATAAATGCAATAATGCAGGTAGACTAGAAATACTAGATTGAAAATTTAAAGTAGTTTAGCTTGTCCCATTGTGACTGACAGTGTTGTACGACACCCAACGCTGTACCCTGACATTTTCCAGGCTTTCTCCGTAGCTGAATCTAGTATTAGCTTTGGAAACCCATTGTGTGAGTGGTGGGTGGATGGGTCGGAAACGTGTGCTCTCTACACGCTGTATGTTACTCACATCACAAGCTGTATGGCCACTCCATATGCTGTGAAAGTGTAAATGATTCCCAAATACACCTGTAACTCTTACCAGGATTGTGAGAAATAAACTATATATAGATATATATACACACACATAGAGAGATTGTATAATTCCTCCCGTGAGTATCTTCGTGTATGTGGGGGTGCGAGTGGAACTGGTTGTGCTCCCTCTGGAGGTTGTCCGGAGAAAATTGTGGATGCCCCATTCCTGCAAGTGTCCGAGGCCAGGTGGAACGAGGCTTGGAGCAACCTGGGATAGTGGAAGATGTCCATGGCAGAGGGTGAAACGAGGTGAGCTTTAAGGCCCCTTCCAACCCAAACCATTCTATGATTCCAGGATTCTAGGTCTGTTTCCTGAAAGCTCAATGTTTTCTAGGGTTAGTGATCCCACTGAGAACTGCAAAAAAAGGCAGTTTCTGCTGCAAATAAACTCCAGCCTGCCCAGGGAAAGTAGGCAGAGGAAGACTATTGTTATTCCAAGATAGGAACAAAATAGGACCATAGATTTACCCAGAGACACAAGGGAAACATTTCCAATCCAAGGGATTCCTCATCCTGCCAGCCGGTCTCCAGGCTTCACCCCCGGTTCTTTGCTGTGACTTATCTCCTGCCAAATTTCTCCTGCTGATTTTCTGGTTTTGTTTCTAAGATGGCCTGGGAACACCTCCCAGACAAACCATCCCCTGAGCACTGGGCGCTGTCTGTGAGGTCCCTGGGCACAGGTTCCCTCCAGGCTCACGGAGGGGAGGAGGGTTTTGGCAGCACGTGTCACTGCACAGGGTTGATGTCGTATTACACCAGCCCCACTCAGGGTCCCAGCAGAAGCCTGCAGGCTTTCAGTATTTAATTTCTTAAGAACTGGGAAGAAGAATCCTCTAAATTCCACAGGGTCAGGAAAAAGGGCATCCTTCAGCAGCAAAAGAGTAATCATCTGAGGGTTTTGCTGCAAAAACACAGCTGGGAACTTGAGTATTAGTTTGTCTTGACAGGAGCAGGAGGTCAAATAAATTCCTGTTTTCTGAGTGGGGATGCTGGAGGTGAGAGGCTGGGATGGGTGGGGGGCTGACCCCCCCACTGGCCCCCGTCAGGGTGTGTGGAATTGCACATGCCTGGGGCAGCGTAGGGAGGATGGGAAGAGCTGATGGAGCAGTGGCTGGGACAGCACTGTCCTTTGTGTTGATTTAAAAAGCACTAGATTCACAAGCAGGGAATAAGGACCATAAATGTGACACTCTGTGCCATAAAGGCTTAGGCTGCTGGAGTGGCACTAAATCCCGAAGTACCCCACACAACAGCAGAACTGAATAGTAAAAGAGATGCCTTTTTTTTTTTTTTTTTTTTTTTTTTTTTTTTTTTTTTTTTTTCCTTTTTAAAGAATAATTTTCTGGTATCTAAGATGAAGCAGAGAGGAAAATACAGATTAACCAGCCTACAGATTCAGAACACGGTTCTGGAGAGAAAGGGAAACAGATTGAAGAGACAGAAAGATGGCATAAGCTACATTTCCTTTAAGAAAACCAGGCTAGAAATTAAGCCTTTTCAAATAAACAAATAGAACCAATAGCAGAATTGTGCTGTCTTTATTTCATATCTACCATTCTATACCAGCATTGTGTCTGTAACACACCAGCAGCCAGCAAGGGATAAACCTATCATATTCACACAGAAATGAAAGACGCAAATCCAGAAATAGAACACTGAGGCTTACAAAAATA